>VYXF01007246.1:64229-91594 GCA_013397295.1 Polioptila caerulea
AAAAAAAAAAAAAAAAAAAAAAAAAAGAAAGAATCCCATAACAGTTAATCTCCTTATTTCAGGAAAATCTTCCACTCAAAATCTCTTGACAATGCTCCCAAATCTCAGTAAAAACAGTTATTAAAATTCTCTAACTCAACACTGATCAGCTCTCTCAGACATAAAGCACTGTTCAGATAAGAAAGGTGTGGGTATTGTACAAATGGCTAAGATACATTCATGTACATGAAGCAGACTAGTAGCATTAGGAGAATATTGCAAAGTATTTTAACAGTATCAACCCACACTGTTTCAGTTTTTCACCAAGAAATATCATTCATGGAGAACATAAAACATTCACTGATCTACAGAGTACTCACACCAATTAGGTGTTTTTAGACACCTAATGTAGCCAACTAAATTACCTGCATACTGCTCATAGATGGTCTATGTACTCAGTGAAAGGATAAGGGTTCTTCCAGCATACAATTCAGATTGCCCCAGAAAGCGCTTTGTTCTGAAATCACCTTTTGGAAGAGTCTGTCCCTTTTCTGCAAATTTGAAAGAGTCCAGGTAATTCAACTGTCTATAGCTAGTGAGCTTGAATAAGTCCCTACCTTCTCCATTCATCCAGGATATTTTGTTGGTTTGCATATACTCATGAACTTAAGAAGGAATGTTTTTTGGGAGCAAAATGAAATGTTCTTTTTCCTCTTTATTTTTTTTTTTTTAAATTTCAAATTGAGCTTTCTATTTAATGGTAAACAGTCTCACCTGCTATCATAGGCTACACTCAGCTCCTCTTTATAGTTCTTACTACTCAATTAGAAACTGCAGAGTTTGCAATCCCTAATATTCTCAAAACTCCACTCTAGGTCTAACACCATTTTTGTCACTTTGAGGCTTGAAAATTGAGAGAGGTTTATTACTGCCTGTCTTTTCTAAGGTGAGTGCTCCTTGCCCTTTTGGGGGCGAAGGTCTCTGCTGTGCATTCCTCTACATTACTTACAACAAAGATGCAACGCTTCATCCTTGCCCAATTCTTCACGTTTCTTAACAAACATGCCATGTGCGCCATCTGACTCCTCCTCACCCCCCGGCCTATGACCTTATTGCTCAAAAATGGCTGAGAAGATTTTCCTTATAAGTCTTCCTGAGTCTAAGATCAAAACCGTAAAGTCTTAAGCTCTGTGACAGACACATATTGAAATACTCAAGTATATATTAAACACCCTTAAAAAATTGGAGCACTGTACACATAAACCAACAGGCTGTTCAGTGTGCCTAAAGTAAACATCTCCCACTCGAACACTGAAGAATTCTGTTTGCTATCTCTCTTGCCTTGTTGCTTACATGCCTCCTGAACGAGCAACATGGAACAGAGACCCTACTCGTAAAATGTCCAGGACTTGAAGAGCAAGGCTGACTGGCAGCAGTAGAGTGCATCTGGCCCCCTGGACTAAAATACCAGACGTCACGTACATTCCTCGACCGTGGATTTCTAAAGCCTTATATCTGTCTTGGGAGTTCCTTTTCACAGCCTCTAGTCTCTTGTTGCCAGTTTTTAATTCTCCACTCCCTTAATATCAGTTTGCCCCCTTTTCTTGGTCCCTGAAACTATTTCCACAATATTTAAATCCATCTTCAACTTCGAAGTGCAGTTAAGGGAAAAAAAATAACCAAGACCAGCTCACTTAAAATGGCTTTGGGCACAGGAAAGAATTCTCCATATTTCTTGTTGAAATGTTGTGCTATATCTTGGGCTAGTTCCAGGTGCAGGACTTGATCTTCTCCAACAGGAACACGTGTTGACCTTTTAATAAAAGACAGACACAGGAAACTCAGCAAAGCTCTCTGGTTCTGCTGAAATGTTACTCAAGACTGTCACAGCTTCTGCTGTGACTGAGGGCCAGATTGAGCCAAACACTCAGACCCAGCTAGATATAGGTGCTGTGGGAACAAGATCCCAAACTGGACATATTCAAGGATGACTCTGCTTTTTGTGCTGAACTGAAGCACATAACCAAGGGCAAAAATAGCCCTTTGTTAAGACATATATGCCAAAGATACCTGTAAGAGCAACTCAATAAACTCAGCTCAAAGAAAGGTTTCTGCTGCCACTTTAGAGATCAAAGACCACATGTTATAGTGCACAAACAAAGTAAGAAAGATCTGCAAGGCATAAAGTGCAAGCACCTTGTCATGTCAAGTCTCAGGAAAACATACCTGTTGTTGAGTTAGTACTGAGGATGGACCAAGGCAAGGAAAGAAGAGAGTGTTTCTTTCTCATCACAATTGTATAAATCATGTGGACCAGTGCCTCTATTGTCACAAGTGTTATTAGAGGATTAGAACTGCTAGATTCAAAGGATAATTTGATCTTCTATATTGAACTCAATGGCTTGAATATGCTTCTGGAGGGAAACACAATCTGCATCAGAGGACATGAGGAGGTGAAGAATCCATTACTTCCCCTGGTGATTCTTTCCCACAGTTAATCATACTTGCTAAAAATGTATGATTCTTTTAGATGAGGCAAACTTGAAATCTTGCCAGCTTTTGATTACTCTCCCATCCCCAGCAGATTTTTTTTCTAAGGCTTATGGGGTATTCAGCTATGAATACTGGACATGTTCCAAAGTAAGGAAGTTCACTATGTATCTTTTAAGTTCCCAGAAAATTTCAGATCAACACGGTACTCTTTCCTTCCGATTCTGAATTACTGGGCTAACATCCAGGAATCAATTTGTCCACCTTTAGTTCCAACCAGTCAGCAAGGCAACAGAAAAACAGTTACAGTAGTCAATAGGAAATCACAGTGCTCTATAACTGAGAGAAAATCAGTTACCATAATCAATATACTTAAAGTAGGCCAAAAGAAATGTTTCCATATGCCAAAATGGTTCCATATTCACAAAGTTTGCCACTAAAGAGAAAACATATTATCTCTATAAAAGTCTCTGCATGATACCTTGCCTTTTTCCTTGATGGCTTTTTTTTCATATTTCTATTCTGGTGCTATTTTTACTCCTTTCTGTCATGTATTTACCTTCTGTCCATTTTCCTGTCTCTTTGATCCTTGGTTCATCTGAGCTAGTACTGTTTCTCCCCCTCCTCCAGCTCTAAATTCTACTTCATGACTGCTGTTCTCTTCCTGTGTTTCTGTTTCTCACCAATTCTTGCTCCTCATATTATTTTGTTTACATTAATACATTTCTTATTAAAGATACTAAGTCACATTTCTACAAAGATATATTGTTTCTCTTTCAGTTCCTTGTTTTGTGCTCTGTGTGGACAGCCTGCTGTTAATACAGACAGTAGCCAACAAACCACTGGCTTTACTAAGGAAAGATGAAACACTTGATCTTATTAGAGATGGAAGAGACAGACACAGTTGAGCTCAGTCAAAACAATGACTTCTGATAAAGCTGTCTAAATTTCACCCCTAAATACTTGACACTCAAATCACTCAAATATTTGACATTAAAATGAGAATAACTTCAAATAAAATCATTATAATATTCAAATTAATTTTGAGTTTTGCTTGCTTCCTGTTATTTTTAGTTAAAATTTAGGTAAATTAGAAATACCATCTCTTGGTCTTCTAACAGTCCTGTTTTCCCTACTATGATCAATTAACATGAAATTTCTCTAGATACATTTTTCTGAATTCATAACTTGTTAATCTTGGTTAGTCTGACCTGACATCCTTGTCCTCAGTCCTGGGTTACTTCTCTGTCCCAACCAATAATCACAACCTCCTTCAGAACAAAAGTACACATGTACAAATGCCTCTGAACATAGAAATAATTCATACATGGTGAACTGTCTTTAACATTTACTTACTGAGACAGTTTTAACCATATTATGAAATACAACCAGTCATGACAATTTGCACTACAAATTCCATCAGCCAGGCTACAGGCTTAGGCATGCTGAGTCCCTCACTAGGGGCTATTTCACTGCAGCACACAGTACAACACTGAGAAAACTGAATCAGCCCAGGTACTACACTCAGCTGCAGTTATTAACTTACTCTTTTTCATCAGTATGAACCGGCCTACACAGAATCCCCCACAAACATTGGTGTACTACATACAGACAGTTTAAGCACCTCTACAGTACACTGCATAAAATAAAGCATAACTACTTTTAAAAAAGTGTATCTGTGTGAATGTGTAATATGTATAATTAAACATCAGTTTGTTTTAATTCCTAAGAATTATTCACACAGACCTCACATGACCAGCTTTTGCTCTTTACAGTCCTGTCAGTAGCTTTTTAACCAGGCTAGATTTCAACCAGCCACTTGAGAGTCTGTCATCCATTTCCAATCTTCTGATCTAATCACACCCAGCTCCCCTGCTCAATCAGTTAGCATGTTGACCTGACAAGCATTCATTCCAATGTAGTTGAACAGACATTGCCCATCACATTCTGCCTCTTACTTGTACAGCAAAATATCTGCTGCTTGAAGAACAGGGTAAGTCAACAAACCAACAGTTCCTTCGCTCTTCTGGCTGGCGCGCTTCATCTGTTTGGAAAAGAAAAATAAAGAAGAATCACACTTCTGACTAATGGTATCAAAGTCTGTGATTTTAATTAATTAGAATCCTGAATAATTGAGTAATTTATTACGTAGCTCTACAGAAGACAGTGTCATGTAAAATCCACTCCTTATGAATATATTATGGTTTATGTCCTCTATTTCTGAATTTCCCTACACTGTTCTGATGTTCTAGTGAGAAGGGAACATAGGGTTTCTTTTGTTTTCTGTTTGTAATCTTACTAATGGAAATAATTTCAAATGCAAAACCATCAGGCTGAGTTATTACACTTCTATATTACACATAAATCCTACTTTTTAAGCAGTGTCTTCAGCAATAAATTTCTGAAACACCTCATAATGGAGAAACAAAAAGGTATTAATACCTGTGTTAGAGATCAAGACACAGTGATCACACACAGTCACCAGGACAGCCAGTGACAGCTGGGAGAACCCAGAACTACAGAGGCAGAGTCCAGTGTTGCCTCCATTAGTTCACACTGCTCCTCATAATCCAACTAATGCATTCAAGTCCTTTGCTGCTCCCTGATGTGGATCACCTAGATCAAGACAGTCAGGCTATAAACACTAATTCTGTTTCAGTGATGGCATATCTATGTTTTACTTTTAGCAGCAGTTAAATATACTAACCCCCTTGAAATCTGAATTATTTCATTAAGACTGTTCAAATATATTTAGACTTGTCACACACTCTCCAGCAGATCCTGTATTCTGTCTACATCACTAAGTGCCTAGGGTTCAGGGAACCTAATTTGCAAAGCCTAGCACCTGTAACACCTATCTGTAGGTCTGGAAAGTCAATCCAGTCAAAGTAGGATTTAAGAGCTTAACTTTAGAACCTCAGGTTTGAAAAGGTTTGCTTTAATCTACACCATGCATTAACACTGGTTGCTGTACTTAAGTTTTACTGGTTTTATTTAATTAAGAAGAAAAACAGGGAAAAAGAAAACATCTGGAGGTATTTAAGACTGCACTGAACTCTGCAAGCCAAACTGCTCTTAAGCTGTTAGGTTTTTTTTACCTTTTTCAGATATTTCTCTCTCCTGTCTTTTTCTGCTTACTAAATGTCAAAATAAAATACAAGGAAATTAAATGCAAGAGCGGTGTTAATGCAGTCATACTGATGCAACACCAAGATTAAGAAGATGAACATTTGAAACTTGTAAAGGCAGTTAAGATACAACATCACTCAGCGCATTTTTAATATTTATAATTTCTATACTCCTCTTCAAACATATGCCTCTTTTGAACACTCTTCCATAAAATCTACAGAGCAGCCACTCTTTATAGTGGAAAAAGAAAAGCTGTTTATGGAACTCCTTAATCAGCAAGGCTCAAGGTTTCCACTGCAATATTTTGCATTACTTCTGCATTATTAAAAAAGCATTGAAATAACACTGAATGTTCTAGCAAACAATTTAACAACAGTAAACAAACCTCTTATTTAGTACAGTTTTTCTTCAAGTCTCTGCCAAAAACACAATTCTGTAACTACCAGCAGGAAAATGTTCACTAAGAGGAACAGACCTGGAGAGATATGTTTTCCCTTTTCCACAACAGAACTACAGAATTACTTAAACCTAAAGCAAAAATAACCAAGGTACAGTTGGTACTTCATAGATGATAAGTATTTCCAGGATGACACTTCTACTGAATTCCCAAAAATTTCTTTTAAATTTACCAAACTGTGCATACCTTCCACTGGGGCAAACGTAGCAGACGTGGCACATTAGTTAAGCACCCAAGAATCCAGGCAAGTTCTGCATGCTCAGGAACCTGAAAGTATGAAGTTAGAATCTATTTAAATCTTCTTCTTTTATATGCATATTTTCTCAAAGTCAATAAGAATAAATTGCATCAAGGACCAGAAAACCATTTATTTCTGTATATTACTTTTTCAGTAAGGTCAAGCTAATGGAAAGTTTTGGACACTGCCAGGATTGAATGCTCTACATTAAAATAGAATAGCAAAGTTCTCAATCCTATCCACTCATATTCTAAACAAGAAAGAAAATGCTTTAGCAATAGCAGAGTTGAACACACATGTAAACTCCTTTGCTTGCTGACTTGATTCACTCTTTGCAATATTGGCAGGTTTGAACCTTAAAGAGCACGCTAATTCTCTCAAAGATGTTCAAAGCTTCATGCCTGCAACATAACAACTCAGACAGAAGGCAGTAAAAAGTGTTTGTTAACAAGCAAGAATTACTAGGATTATCAATTGCAATTCCTTTGTTGCCACATCTTAAATATAGTAATTTCCTAGCTAGCAGTCATTAGACTACTTTGGTCACCAATGTGTAAAAGAATCCAACTTCCAGACTACAGCTCAGTGGTTGGAAATATTTCAGGTTGATTCTTCCCCTTCTTTCTGCCTTTCCCACAGATTCAGGGTTTTTATTAATTCCCTCATGCTTATTTGACCTGCAATCTTCTGTGCACAAGACAAAGTGCAACAAAATACCGGAGTAAAATGAACTTCACGGAAAATACTAAGCACAAGACTCCTATTTCATCTAGAAGGAATCACCATCTGGTTCAAAGTGGTTTCTCATTTCTTTCTTCTAGTCACGGACGGAGAGGAGATGGTGCTCTGTTGCACTTGTGTTGACAAGAACCCTCTTTAAAATCTATGCAGTCATTGATTCAGCTCTGTCAGATGTTGCTTTCGCAGCCAAGACTGCATGTGTGTTTCACTGGATCAGTGGATTTGACATTACATCAGTTACCAAAACACCAAGTGATCTAAACAGCATTTTTTGGGTTGAATACACAGTCCTGGGTATTACCTACCAAGTTATACCCATCTCCCATCTTCAAACATGCAGTCCTTTCCTAAGTAGGACTGAAGTGCTGAATGTGCTGAAGAAAAAGCCTGATAAAATGGGGATGTAAAACTATATGTAAAAGTATACCAAAGGGTAGAGATTTCAGTTGGAATAAAATTCAGAACTGGAGGCTAACAAGTCAGCATTCATGGTCCAAATTGCAGTAACTGACTGTATATTGGTGTGTGAATCAGGAGGTTCTAGGCTTAAACCACAAAGCATTTGTCAAACTACAGTTTAATCTACCGAATTTTACTTGGCCAGAGGGGCAGGTCATTGCTGCCTTTGGTTGGTCATGGTGTATCTGCTCAAATGTTACTCACTTAGCTACAGTATTCCATCACAGTGATTGCATAAATTTGATACAAAGAAACTGGAAGACGTGATGATGTGTATGATACCAGCAGAATAAAGGCTCAGTCTACTCTTCCTTTCATTGAGCAGTACCCATGGATCACAACCAGGAGAAGCCATTCTCCCAGACCTACTCCATCAGCTTCTTACTGCAGGTCCATTTAAAACTGAAAGCAAATGTCTTCATTAAACAACGAAAACACAAGAATGTAAGAAATAACACTGTACTGTATCACAACAAAGGCAATGCAGCCTCCTGCTCTGTTTCCAGGAGTAGCACCTGGGGCAAACACATTACCCTACTGCTTCCTACAATATCTTCCTCTCATACTTCTCCAGCACCCATAATTGATGCACTAGGGAATATCAGAAGGTATTATCCCTGGCCCAGTCCTGGTAATGTATCCAGATTCCCCAGGAATGTGCCTAATCCCTTTCTGAACCAGCTGATACCGCTCACTTCACAACCCCATGGAGCAGCAAGTTCCAGAGGCTTAAACCTGATGTGTAAAGAAATAATTTAGCCACTAATGTATCCATGTTTGTTTACTGGTTTTGAATACCATCTGTTTCTTATATTGCACAATTTGGTGAACAATTCCACATCCAGCTTATTCAATGTTTTTCTGATTCTGTAAACTTCGATTGCATATACACCCCAGCCTTCTCCTCTTCAAATCGAAGCAACTCTGACTTCTGATTTTTTCCTTCTTAAGGCAGCTACTCTATCCCCTGCTGCATGAATTCCTCTTCTTTATATCATAGCTAATTCATTAGTTCATTCGGGAGATGTAGACTCTAAAACTTCACCCAATATTCAAAAAATGGGCATGCTAAGGTTTCGTGTGGTGACAAAACATCATCTCTGTTTTATTCACAATACCCTTTCTGGTGATGTGGCGATGATGACTTATCATTAGCTTTTTTGAAAATTGCTTGTGCTGAGCCAATGATTTTAAAGAACTGCCAATGATGACACCAGGACTCTCCTTCCTGCATAGTGTGAAGAAGGTTTAGAATATTTCTACTCGGGTGTTCTAAAGTATTTTAAGTTCTTCTACCCCTTATTTGTCTACTCTGTTTCATAAGTTCTTTTGGAATTCCTTTCCTTGGCATAGCATTTGGCTACCCATAAGGATTTAGCATTGAACTTAGCCCATGAACTTCTGTTCACTACCTTCTTCAGGTCATGAAGGAATATGTTGACCAGAACTGCTCCCAGCAAGAATCCCTGAGGAACATGACTGCTGACTGTGCCATTAAAAAAAAAAAAAAAATAAAAAAAGGACATTACAGCCTATGTGACTTTCAACAGTGAAATGAAAGGAAAATAGAGAAGAGACATCTCATATTTGCATAAATCTACAAAACAGTTTTCAGTTGATTCCTGTTGTGTTAGGTAGTATTCATTGTGTCATCACAAGAAAAACCTTTGTCAAAGAAGCATCACTTTTCACAGAATTTTCATTAAAAAGGGTACAATTGTTAGAGAGGTGTTATCCTTGCTTTTAGGTTTTTTTTAAAGGGGGTTACCCAATAATCTAACTAGGATTTCAAAAAATAAAAGTATAGAGTTCCAATTAATTCAGGCTATTCTGTGTATACTTTAACCAGTAAAGAACCAAATTTCTTCTGTATTTTAAAATCTGACAACAAATTACTGTCCAGATCTACGATGTACTTCAGGAATGATCCAATTTTTCAAAAGAGAACAGATGATAATAAACTTAACTCTTTTCCAATGAAGACTTTTCAGTATGCCCTCTCCCCCAGATACATCATTATAAAAATGATACAAATGGTAAAAAAACAGAATTACATCTCCAATTAACAAAACAAACAACCAGTGACAGTTCCTGAACTGTATGTCAAGCCAAACTCCAAGAATGCCACAATCACTGGTAATTCTGAAAATTAGTTATCTAATCAATTAAATCCTTCAGGTCAACTTCAGCTACTTTTGTCCCCTGGAAAAAATACAATACCCCGTTTTCAGTAGAAACATTATTTTCTTGGGAAATATTTCTTGCAGCCTTGCTGAAAATATTTCCAGGAATAACAGTCTTTTAAAAGTGCTCTATTTATTGTTTCCCTTTACAAAGTCAACTATTTCCCATTAAAAATTTTCCAAAAAATCTTAACCAGATCCATAACAGCAATCTTCCCTTTTCAAACAGCCCAAATCCTACCTTTTGCTCTTCTCAGTAAATACAACAAGTTTCTCTCTTTTTTCCTGCTCTGTGCTCTTGCTCATTTTAACAGTTTTCTTTCCTAATCTCACACAAGTCTGTAAAAACCATCAATGTTTCTCAAAGGACTGAGATGGTCATCTCTATCCTATTACCAGGGACACATTTCCTCCTCCAATCTCCATTGCATTAAGCATCTCCCATAAGCATAACCTGGCTTACTAATCAGTAATCAAAGAGTTATTTCCAAAGCAAACTACTTACATTCCTTCCTTGTGGTCTGACAAGGCCAAGGCTGCATAGCCGGATTCCTTTTATTTTTTAAAGCACATGTATTTAATAGAAGTGACCACTTCCAAATAATAACGAGCAGTTATCTGAAAGGCACAAACATTTCTGTTTCTTCACCTAAGTGCCCTGCTTCTCCCTTTTTAAAGACAAATAGCTTCTTAATTATTTATTTGTGCAGCCATTTGAAGTTATTAAACTCAGGTCACAATTAATACTTAGATCATCTCTGGAGCCTTATATGCTGAAGTACAATCTCAGGGCTTCTTCTTGAAGATCTGTTTTTTTGTCCTTGATGCTAGCTATTCCTTACCAAATTACTGCTGCTATTCCCTGGCCACAGCCAATGATATATACATGGAAAACCAGTAGCTACTCTTAGTCAAAATAATTCTAAATGACTTTTTATGATGAGACATACAGCTGAGGAAGACAGCAAGCCATGAGATTCAAGAACAGTGGGAGAGGTATGAAAACTGGAAGCAGATCTGAAAGCAGGCAAATCAGCAGCACTGGGCCTCAGCTATCTGAGGTTATAATACAAAGTTCTGTGCTGGCAGCTTCAGAAAGGGAGATGCAGTGTTTTATTTTCCAGATAGACTTCCTCAAGTTGCAACCTATAGCCCTTCTCTGTAAGGCACTGCAAGTTTGCTGCATATCTATCATGTGGAAACAGCTTTCCCTCAGCAGTGTAACCTCATTAAGGGCTACATTTTAAAGGGGCAGTAAATTTAAAAGATTTAATTTTGATAGAGTACAAACAGATTGTTTCAGGAGGTAATTTGGATAGCTGTGTACTAAAAGAAATTGAAACAGTGAAGGGAAGAGTCTTACATTTAAAATTAAATCAAACCTTTTTTTAGGACTTTTGTCCCTTCTAGAAGTAAGAACTTTGCAAAATTCAAGAGGCCCTTTTAAAAAGCAAATGATGCTCACATTTTTCTTGAATAAGAGGTAAAGTTTTATTAATGCCTAAGGTTGCAGGCAATATGTTCAAGATACTTAGCAATGTGTCTCTCTCCTATACAGCTAATGAAAAAAAAGGTCATAAACAAGACCAAAAAAGTAGACTACGCTTGAATCCAATGCACACAGTGCAGGTACTCTTACGACAGAAAATTCACCACAGTATCCCAAATTCCTGTTCAAAGAAATAATTGATTGGGTAGAATAAGTTTATGGTTACAAAGGCAATATCAGATTTAAAGAACATGTTAAGCAATGTATGGAACGGTTATCTAGTGGTGGTTATCTAGTTATTGTTAGTAAATGTGACAGTATCTACAGCTTTCACCTTTGCCTTGGAAAAATTTAGTCACGTATCCTTATTTATATTTGACTAAAACATCCAGAAATAAGACCTGTCTCGCCTTTCTGAAGAACATTACCAAGAATATTCCTACTGAAATCAGGTTTTACTGGTTATAAACTCCAATAAACCACAATAATTTGGCCTAAACACTCTTTCCCCTCCTTTATTCATTATGAAATCAACTTATTTTCAGAAACATTTTCCTAGTATAACCCACAATACTGTTTGAATAAATAGTTTGGTGTGTCCAGAAGACTGGCGAAGAGAGAAAAATATAACAGCTACATAATAGTATGAGATGAAGAAGGTAAATTAAGGCAGAAAAAAAAAAAAAATAGAAATCCTAGTGAACCATGACTTTCCTTCCCACTGAGCTCTAGTCCAGCCCATGAGAGAGAAAACAGAGGAACGAGAGAAGCAGAATAATTTTCTGAATTAAACAGTCACATACTTCCTCTTATGACAGGAAGTTTTCAATGGACCGTGCTAAATTAATGTACTTTAATGAATTTATAAGCTATGATGCAATGGAAGCTTTTCAGCCCCTCTGAAAATTGGACAAGGGGTAGTGTGAATCTATTCAAACTCTGCCCACAAAACAAAGCAGATGGATACTTCTGGAAAATAACAGCAGTGAAACAGTGCACACATTTATATTGTTGAATTTTGGCTTTTGGAGTTAAGTCTAAGACAAATTTGCAAATTCCCACCTCCCAGAGTTACTGCTTCAATTTGCTTGCGCACTGCAAGAATACTGCAGCTGATTATACTCAGAAAATAAATCACCCTATCCAGAAGGATGAAAACTGCAATTTTCCGCCCAGAAACTGAACATTATGTTGTCCAGAAACTCACAGGACTCCTCAGAGAAGTGTTCATGCAGCGTATCAAGCACTGCCTGCTGAATCAACTCTGACGGAATTTTAGTTTCTCTTGGGACATTTAGCATGTGTCTACTACGATAGATAGGTGGACAGGAAGAACCGCCTGAGACCACATAAAAGCAAAGTCAGTTTCTAATATTGTTTTGACTGTGAAGCAGATGAGATACAAGATGGTTACGGGTAAGAACTGAAATGTGGAGTGTACCCACCACAAATCAGAGAAAATGGGTTATATCATATAAGTTTACCATGTGTGCAGATTGCATACTGTCTTCCTTATTTACCCCCCTATAGTCTTTTTTGGTTTTAATAAAAGATCTAAGTTTTATGAGAGATGACTGTTTCAGCTTTTATCAGTTATGGCACAATTTAAGGAATATATTTTCTGTTTCTTCTAATACTGTCACGATATGTCGTATAAGTCATTATTCCATAACTTCTCTTTTATGCCTGGTAGGCAAAGGCAGCCACTTAAAGCAGATCTTGACATTATTTTCTCTAAGAGAGTTTCATACATCTTGCAGCTGTACTTCAAATAAAAATGCACTATTTTGAAATATGCATTTATTTTTATTTTTTATTCTTACTAAAATTGTCACTTTTTTATAACTCCCTACTTGAGAAAATACAGTTAAACAAGATTTAGTGAAAGAAGTTCTCTCACTGGGAGGCCAATTTACTGTCCAACATATACCACAATTGTTTTTATAGATATTCTAATTAAATGTGCTTGTTTATGACTCTTCATAGACAATGTGGTTCCAAATACTACCCTAATTATTCATCGCCATCCTTCTTGCTTCTAAATATTTTCAAGTTATCATCACTTGTTCTTCGTAGCCACTACTTCCCTAGGCTGGAATTCAAGTTTTTATATGGCAATGTAAGTGTGGGAGGTATTTGTTGAATTGCAATGTATTAAGACCAAATATACAGCCAGCCAATAACTTACTGTTTGTGCATGTTCTAAAACAATATAATCTATGAATGGTAAATTCTGAAGTGTACAAAACTAATTTTCATCCAACTAGCACTTTCCATTTATAGATAATTTAGCTGTATTTCCAGTACATAAGAACATAGGCCATATGCTCTCTAAACACTATAATAAAAATTTGCCTATGCAAAATTTCTGTCACTTTTATTTAATTTTAGTTGAAAGGTGAGGACGTCACTGAAATATGTACTGGGATTCCAAATCCATTTCACCTGTATCTCTGTAACAGCACCTTTTGGATCTAGTATAAGCACAAGAGGTATCTATTCTCACCACACTTTCTGCCAGCAGTCAGTCTGTGATTCATATTGCTCAGCCTTTTGTCTCTTGCTTGTATTGAAAAGGATGATAAAGTGTGTGAAAACTCTGGAGGCAGGTATTTCAGACATCTCTGGATTAGAGACTTAAAAAAAGCCTAAGTAAGTAAAATAAGTGAAACCCTTACCAAAAGGCACAGGCTTTTTGAGAAAGCAAGTAGCATTATTTTTTTTTCACACATGGCAAACATATTCCAGAGAAGCACCAAAAGCAGAAAAATACAGAAAGATTACATCAAACAAACAAAGAACAAAATACCAAAACAAACTCCTTTCAGGATTCTAGACTTTTCTTGCCCAGGGTAACCCAGAGAAAGTGAGAGGACACAACAGCATTTACATGAATGACTGCATGAGCAATTCCCTTAGTGGGGCTTACCATTACTAGAATACTACTGTAGTGCAAGAATTTCATTCTGCCTTTACTGCTATAGAATCAGGGTACAGAAAAAGTCATCAGTTGTGGTGGGTTGTGGTGATTAAAACTAAAAGTTCATAATTTTGTTGCTCGATGTTTGTTTTTAAAAAATGAACAGAAATGTCATACAGGAGTAATTACAGGAACATTTATGAGATCTACAAATTTGGTAATTTTCTAGCTAGAACTCAAAATACAACAATAATTACAGCATGCTAAGTTACTGAGAAATCTCTCATTTAGCAGTTTGATCTATTGAAAAAACCTACTCTGTCCATAACTAAATACCTAATCCAGTTCTCTATTTGTGACTGGATTTTCACTGCTCTCCTGCTGACCTTTGGAAGTACACACTCTGTTTCAGTATACAATCAGTTTTGGTCACTTTGCTTTGCACCTCAGCCAAATGTTTGTAAACAAAAGTGGGGCTTTTTTAGACCACCCCTGGAGACTGCTACAGTGGCTGAAAAGGAGGTCAGTTCTTTTTTTTTTTTTTTTGAAATCTGAGAAATTTCCAATCAAAACCAAGCAATAAACTTTCTTGATTAGCAATAGCTGCAATCCATCTTACACCTTCATTTTTAGGAACAATCATCTCGATATTATGACATTCCATAACGTACTATTTCATTATCATACTAAAACAATAATCACATTAGCAAGGTTCCTGTCTCCTTTCCTCACATCAAGAGCTACATGCAGACACTCCTTTTAATTGCTTCCAGAGAAACATCTGGTGCTGCCTGTGTAAATGCAACAGATCATAGTGCATCTCTGGGTATACCTGACCACTTCATACAGCTTGTACAGACTTGGTCTGGGGAAGCTGACAAACCACTTCAGCCTGAACCAGTGCTAAAACAGTCTATGTGCACAGACAACTGTAATAGTTTTTTAGATTGCAGTGTGACAACAAGCTTTCAAAAATGTGCTAGACCCAGCCACTTCTGAAAGTTGTATGGATACTCGTGTGGTAAGTATTGGTAAGAACAACACTCAAGACATCAGACAGGCTCAAACATTTAATCTAATGGTTTAGATTTAATAAGAACAATGACCCTTAGATCCAGACAGATATGGACACAGAAGAATTACGGTTAAAACACAGTCTATTAAACTGAGGCCACCTAACCATCACAAGGAAAATCAGAATCGTATTTGGTGGAAACTTTCGTTTGATAAAGCTGAACATGTCCAAGTTTAGCTATCTTAGGCTTTCACTGGTTTTTGACTGTATTGGTACTGTAGAAACACCACACAAAGAGCCATCATTTCCTCAGTCTGACACTTTCTCTTTAGGGGTTCAAAGATTCAAACTCTGCATTATTATATTGTGAAAGATACAACACACTTTCTGTGGCTGAGTGCAATGGAAGATCCTCACAGATAATCTGCTGGCTTCAAGGGAAGCCAGAGTGCTGGTTTTAGCAAGAGCTGGAACAGCACTAGTGTAGCTTTTAGACCAGTAGGAACATAAGAAAAGCAACACTGGACCAGATCAAATATCCATCTCTGACAGCAACCGACAAAAAAAAGAACATAAGTGCAGAGAAGCATGGGTACTCTCCCATCTGTGGTTTCACTACTTCCTGTAGAGGTGACTGGTCAGATATGCAACATTCCCAAAGCAATTTTTCAGATTAATTTGTCAAGTCCCTTTCTGAATTCATATAACTTTCAGCATGCACTGTATCCTGTATCAAGGGGTTTTGTAACCCGATTGTGGATTTTGTGAAATGCAGCATTGTAATGCTTGTGTTGAATCTTCCAGGTGTTAACTTGTTTTGATATTTGTCAGTTCACATTCTTCAGTGGACAAAACAGTTTCTCCATATCATTTGCAATTTTATAAACCTTCACTTTATTCCTCTCTAACCACAACCTGCAAAGCATTTATCCTTCATGCTGAAGAGTCCTCTCTGTGTATCTAGCCACTGATCCTGTGTTGTAACTAATTGATGTGTTCAGTTGCTAGAAAACAAGAAAGAAAAAAATCCCTCTAGACTGGATTTTACTGCATCATTGGCTTGTAACTCACCTTACGATTATTCCAGTTAATGACTTCATCATTGTGAGGCTGACAAGTCAGAGTAGAGGAAAATTAAAACCCAAGCTGGTAACATATTTAAAATGATAAACAGATTTGTAAAAAAAATGGGGTGAATTTATTTAAACGTATTTCCACCAGAATTCTGAGCTCATCTATTTAGACTGGTTTTTTAATACAGAGGAAAAGTGAAGCAGGAAGTGTATCTGTCTTCATCAATTCATTATTCACCAGGGATATAGAGCTATGATTGCCATTTGCAGTTTAACAACCCCAGGAAACTCTGCCTGTAAAGAATTCACAGAGGGGGAGAATGCAACACCGTTTCAGCTTGCACTGATAAAATTCAGATCCTGTGTGCACCTCACCTTGGCAGTTCTGTTGCAAGGTGGACACACACTTAAGGGGGGACTTCACAAGAGCAGAAGCTATGATACATCTGTGTCTGTGGAAATCACAGGAGTTTGCCAGTTTAGAGTCAATAACAGAAAGTTCATTGAGCAAGAAACTAAGTTGTGCTCCAGGAAAATATAACATGTCATAGCTACATGCCAAGTGGGAAGGTAAGCCCAGTACCCCTTGGGGTAGTCAAGAGAAGCACATATGAATTACCAGATTAGATGGAAAAGTGTGCACATGAAAAGGAGGTTCTAGCAAATATGGGAAACTAAGTCCCAAAGAAGATGTAACCCCCTGATGATCACAGTGGAACTGATACAAAATTTATCATGTTAATAATCTGTTACTTTGTGATTACTGTGCAGCAAGCAGAATAAGTGGCAAGAGCTGATACAAAAGCACAGAAACATGTTTTCCTTACCTTTATGGTTACACAGGCCACATTCATGCATTTATGAGTCACCCTTTTGTGACAAAAGTGAAATTTACAGAGACAAATCAGTAGTCTTCTAAGTGGTCTATGAGTAAAATACTCATAACCTGCACAAACTCGTTGCTCTGCTTCAGAAATTTCTAACGTACTTATCCTTAAATGGGCTTCTCAGTTACGGTTGCAGCCTTCAAAATTTCAAAACTGCAGCAAGGGATAAGTTTAAAATCCAACACTGCTAGCATTTTCTAGGACCACCAACACAAACATGTCAAAGGAGTTCAGCAATGCTACACTCATTCATTAAGATGTGTGGAAAGCCACTTAATCAGAAACAAATCCAACACTACAGGAGCACTCACCAGTGACTGCCGGAACAGGAAGCACTTCTTTGGGTCAATCCCACAGGCAAGGATGGCAGCAGTGGTGTCCAGGATGTTCTGGCGTAGGACAGCTGGCTCCTTGGGCATGGTGAGAGAGTGCATGTCCATAATGCTATAGAGCACTGAGCTGCACTTTTCCTGCAGATTCACCCAGTTCTGAATGGCTCCGAGGTAGTTACCCAGATGAGGAGTCCCAGTTGGCTGGATACCAGAGAAAATCCGATCCACGACCATATTCTGTGACAAAGCATTGGCAAAATTAACACATACTTTTTTTTTTTGGACAGATTCTTTTATATTTTTAAGTCATTTAAAAAGCCTCATTTATGCCTGTCTCTTCCCCCATCCTGTCAGTGTATTAATCTATAAATGATCTCAGAACCAATAATTGCAGAAAGTCAGTTAAAATACTTTATCTTACAGCAGAGACTGACAACTCCCATAATTTTAAGGTGTCAGACTGCATATGCAAAAAAATACAACTCTAAATAAGATTGGCAAAAAGTTGATCCCAGAAACCAAGTGGTAGATTCTTTCATCTTCTTTTGCACCAAAGCTCTATGCTTCTCTTTAGTTTCTATAATCACACTTCAGTGTCTATATCCACTCTGATACAGAAATTTAGGGTCATAGTGTAGAGAAATTAAAATATCTTTGTTGTAAACTCATGTAATGTCCCAGTAGATCGCCATCTTAACTCCCATGAATATTGAAGTATTATTTTTCTAGTGCAAAGAACATTTTGAGCAGTTCCTGAAAGAAATCTACTTCTTGAGCCAAAGGTCAAAGAATGAAAGAGATCACCAAAGTTCTGAAACAACCCATTTTGGCAGCAACAGAATTTGTAAAAGAGCTCTACAAAAAATACACCTACAGCTCAAGATCACACCTGGAATACTGCCCATGCATCAGGACCAGTAAAATGCCCACATAGGAAAAAGGTTCACAGAGAAACAGCAAAACCAAAAAAAGACTAAGAAGCTGAGGCTGTTAGCAGAGATTACAAAGTTTGAAACATGTATAGCTTGGCTAAGTGACAGTTACCATCTTAGAAAGTTTGTTTTCCTGCATCCCAGCCTTCCATCTGACCATTTTCTCAGAGCCCTGAGCTGTCAGCATATGATCAATTACCTCCCTGACCTTCCCAAAGAATTCCACCATATTCAGAAGTAGCTCAGCAATGTTTTATGTGAATATGCTTGTTACATGCCAAGTTGCAAGAGCATGCAAGACCATTCACCTTATAAATGAGGGTCTCCCCCACCACAGCAAGCTGTACAATACAAATCCTCAGACTCAGTTGTGTGGCAGGATCACCAACTTCATTATGCCTGTGGCTGCAAGATTTTTTTCCTGCTAACTTTTATGAGCAACACCTATAACGTAGCAGGAAGAATTTATTTACTGATGTAGTCTGTTTTCTTTTCTGTGAATCTCTTACAAATGTGTATGGGAGAAAAAAAAGTCATGCAACCATTAAACCATACAAATGGCATTATAAGTCAAGGCCAAGTACCATTATTTTTAACTAATAAAAGAAGGACTACAAATTGACTTAATTAATTTTGACTCAGACTTGAGAAAAATTATTGAGAAAGTATTTCCAAGTGGAATAGGACTTTTTAACTTTCAAGCATGATGTATAGCTCAGAAAAGTCTAGACTATTTCTTTCTAAATTTGCTGAAAAATTCTCTTTTCTTTTAAAGTAAGCTTGTTTTTCAGATCAAGACAATTTTCTTACCCAACGTTTAAGTGTTTGTGCTGACAGACAAGAGCAGCTTTGGGCTAACTGCCATGCTAATTTTTCCTGCTCACATAAATGCCTACACATTTAATTCTTGATGGCAACTCCCTCACCCCAACCCAAATATCTTCTTGACTTCCTGTATACTCTTGAGTCAGTTTCTATGTGCTCTTGGAGAACCTCCAGCACAGGAGCTTCAAGGTAGCCACTCGAAGCAATGAAAAGCACACCACTTCTTCCAACAGCAATTCCAGCTTCCAGTCCTTGTGTTCCAGTCCTCGACCACCCATGTGCCTCTTTTCTTCATTACAGAAAAATGGAGCTATGATACTCAATCTCTCACTTGGCATTTGATTCCTTGTTTTCCTCAGAACCTACATCAGAGCATTGCTCACCACTTACAGAATCCACTCACCTCCCACTAAGATACTACCTGGCCCAGGACTGCAGCCAGCTTCCTGTTAACACTGAGAAGGGCCAGGTGCTCCCCTACAGAAGGAGGCATTCAGCATTCCCAAGTGTATAAATTAGATGAAGTCTTAGAGAAACTTGGGATTCACTAGACTTCAGATCTGTACTTCCATTACTACAAGCCCAGAGCAGCTGCTAGGCAATGCAGCAGGTACTTTACAGGCATAACATTTGTCTTTTGCTTCCTATGTTTCTTAACCAAGACAATAAGAAGTCAGGAAGGAAACAGCTGACCACTAACATGGGTGTTCTACCCCTGGTGGGATCCCAGAACAGTTGGTTGTTTGTCAGAGCACATAACCCTTCTTCATGTCCATGTCCCCCATCACTAAGTTCAAATCCTGATGCCCTTCCCACAATTGCTTCTCCCCACAGTACTGCTTGCTTTTTGGTGCCATTTATATGCCTTTTTAACAACACTTTTCTTCACAGACCATACTTCTTACAGCTCTACTCTTCATTTTCTTATCAGACAATTTCATCCCTCCTGTATTTTTTTTTTCCTCCACTTGTGCTTTACACCCCTTGCTTCCCCAAAGAGCTCTTACATACAGCTCTTGGGACACAGATCTTACTGTATATCAAGACAGTAAGAATGCACAGAGAATTGCCATGCTAAGGTTATTACTATTATTACTAATAAAGCTATTACTGCCTTGACTCCAGTGAATTTATATAAAATATGTTTTCCACCTGCACAGTTATAAAAGCTAAGAAATGTTATCATGTGCCAGAAATCCACTACAGACCCACATCAACTAAAGTATGTTAGGATGACCAAGTTAAAGCATAGTGCAGAAACTTGCACATCTTCCAACAGACAGCGTCACCTGACATGTCTCCTGATGTTACTGCTTCTTCTCCTCAGGACTCTGAAGCTGGTGCTACTTCAGTGCAGGAGCAGCTCTACCCCCTGGGGTAACTGTGTGTTACACCAGGAATTTCTGTGCAGTCAGTACAGATCAGCTTGTGCCCAAAAAGGGGACCCAAAAAGTGTGACACCCTGAGTCTGAGAAGAACAGTTCTGTCTAGAAACTTTATTGGTCCCCAAGTCAGACAGACTCTGATCCCTTGGAGCTGCAGTCCTTGTTTCGCATGTTTCCCATAACAAGTTCATTTTCTGCCTTTTCAACTTCTCGGATCACTGTCCAGTCTGCAGATAATGTTACCATGAACATATTGGATGTATTGGCATCCCTTAACATGAGTATAATACACTCAAGACATAAAAAATGCAGTAGTGACATTTAAACAGGCAGTTTGAGAATGTCTTTCACCAAGAAAAATACAAGACATCAGTGTCTCAGCATAAACTGTATGTACAAATACTGCACTAACTCCAAATATTCAAAGGCTAACAATGAGCTAATGAAAGGTAGGTTTGTTGTAATACTATGTAAGTTAGCATCTGGTGACACACTACATGTTGAAAAGAAAACACACAATGTACAATGTCAAATGGAGACAATTTCATATAAGGAAAGAACCAAGTTCTCTCTCCATTAAAGAGAATACCTGTGAAGGCAAGCATGACATCTTTAATGGTGCTTTGTATGTTCAAATGGTAAACAAATACTTACAAAGGGTTTGTTCAGTATAAGGGCAATAAATAGCAAGTGAAACATTAGAAACAAACAGTAGGAGTATTATATTCAGCCTGAGCTCAGCAATTACTTAACCTGAATTAGAGAATTCACAGAAATAAGTAAATCCAATAATGAAAACTGAGCTAGGCTGAACCTGAGTAAAGCATTAGCAAATCCATTACAAAGAACAAACCCATACTGGCTCCCAGCTGAGGGACCAGTTGACTAGAAGTCTTTCATCTTTAACTCCTTTGATTCCATTTAACAACATAAAGCACATGAAGTTACAGCAAACAGGGTGGCATGAAATATTCCATTGTGTTAGCAGAAGTCTATATTAAAAAAAGCCCCCACAAAACACCCTCAAACGGATCTTGGATTTCTTGCACTAAAAATATACAGAGAACATTGCTCCTTTGGAGAGAGTTTATGTTCCCTGTTTGTTCACTCCGTGAGAAGCAGCGGGCAGCATAGCAGCGTGGCAGGGGACTTCTGCCTGGTACCATGAAATCATGGGGCTGGAATGCACTTCAATGGAGCTGTTAGGTCAGGGGATGGGAGCTGTGTGCTCCAGAGTACTGGAGCTGGAAAAGGATAAAAACAAAAGGAGTGAAGACTTCCCAACGGAGCAGAGTGAAAGCCACAAGACATGCAGCTCCAGCCCACAGGCACTCACTCATCCAGACATCTGTAGTAAGCACAGTGTGAGCCTGCTGTTCGTATGTTTAACTCTGTGTGGTGTGTGCACCTACACCAGGAGTGCTGCACGTTCATCCTCACACCTCTAAGAGAGCAGAATCTGACAGATGACTTAGCACCTACTGTTTGTTTTCTCTCTAAAAGACCTCTGCATGGCAATTCTAAACACCACAGTGCATTTCTCAGCTGCACTATTGAATGAAGCTTGGCCCCAAACCCATCAAGATTCAGGTGTTTTCTCACCCAACCTCCCTTTTGTCATGAGATAGATAACTGCCACTCCTTATACTGAAAAAATATCAACATCCAAACACTCTCAAATCATCAGGAGTAAGCATTACATCCTTATCCCAGAGCAGGATGGCTGGAGTCTGGTCCTGCCATCCTGTAGCATGGCCGTATCCATTTTCAATGCAAATCAGGAAAGATGAGAGCTTCCAAAAATCCAATTCTGCTCTCTTTGACCAAAGCAGAGCTTCTATGGAAGGAAAGTTACAACTGTCAAGGCCTCAATTCAGCAGTCAAAACCACAATCATTCCCTCTCATGAGACAGATGTGCCAGAACTGGAAGACATTCCAAAGCTGATACAGGACAAGATCCATGGAGATCCAAGCATCCTACGTTACAGCAAATTCTTGGTATCCAGATTTTACATTTCATGTTTAGCCTTATGAATTTAAGACTGCTGAACACAAGAATTTATTTACCTTTTGAATACAGGTATTTGCCTGGTACAGTCAAGAAAAAGCTGCTTCTCAAATATGTAGTAAAATCAGTCGTAAAACAGTTCCCCCTTTACAAAGAGTTACAGAAATAAAATCAAGCGAAAGCATTCACAAGATTTAAGTTTTCAGAATCTCTCTTCTTTACAACTCCACATAAATATTGCTGTCACACACTTGAAATGACAGCAGACAAGCTACAATTATAAGGTAACCTTATACCTATGCTTTCATCTCTTTTGGGTTTTAAAAACAGAGAAATGTAGCACCCATTCAAGGAGGTATGAGAAATTGTCTACTATTGCCAGTAGACAATTCTCAGGATTGTTTTCTCCTTTTATTTTGGCATAGGCATGTTATAAAATTACATAAAAGTACACACAAAAACGTGGCTGGTTAGAGTCTAGTTAAGACCTATTGTTTAACATAACAAACCATTAAATGGTCACATTCATCCTGCCCTAGAAGTACAGAGGTGGTGTTGGCCAGCTTCTCAATCTATTCAGTCATGAGGGAGACAGACACATCTTCAAAATCAAGTTCTAAGGACACTTTTGCTAATTATATCCCTGGAGTAACTGAAGGTAAGGACAAAGCTTTGGACTAACTAGTTTCTTTGGACTTTGTCCAGGACTTTATCCCATCAGCCTAAGAGATGAAAGATAGGTTTGTGCCTCCACCTATAATATAGCTTGTAAGTATTTTAATTTCTAAATAATAAAAAGACTAACTCACAAACTCACCCTGGGATGAAAAAAAGCATGAGGTTTTACACACATACCCCACAATGCTACAGAAAATTATTGCAAGAGCAGCTGCAACAGAAATCACCCCCCAAAGCCACAGCAGTGGTTACTATTCACATGCTATAGCATTTAGCTGCTCTGCTTCATTTTAACAGCCATTTACTCGGGGCAGAACAGGTGAAGAGCCAAGTGAGATCCCCAGCATCAGAGCTAATTCTAAACACAGGTGGTGGGCACGACAGAGAGAGCAGGAAGTCGACAGGAGAATCGCTGCTGACATGTAGGACAGGGAAGATTGATGGCTTCCCTCTCTAGTTTTCCCCACTGTGTAGGCACGCAGGGGGTGGGGGAAAGGGATGGAGAAGCTGCTGTGCTGGCGACATAACACACCACAAGCCTCCACAGCACCAGCGCTGATTAATGACACTGGAACGACACAGGAAACAGCAAAGGATCATTCACAGACTTTGCTCTTCTTGTTATAATTTTATTTGTGGGGATTTGTTTTGGCCCAGCTGTCCCAAGCTGAAGAAAGTTCAAATTTAGCAGACGAAAAGAAAATGTGGAAGCTGAAGGGAAGAAAGCGCAGCATAAGCAAACACAGACACGCATAAAACACAAAAATTGGAAAATGTAAAATTTCAAATATGACGATCCTCTCAACAGGGATCAAAAAGGGAAGAAAAATAAAACCAAAACAACACAACCAAAAACTTGCTCCAACCTCAGAAACAAAAGAAATTCTTTGGCTGACGAAAGTCACCAAGTACTGCATCTTTTGCATCTGTCTACAATTTTTTTATTTCCCTTATTAATGCTTTGCAACTTCAAAGCTCTGGTTGCTAAAATAATATGCTTGTCTGTTAACACTGGCTTAGCAAAACCTGTCTTGAGACAGTTATTAAGCAGCAAAATGAAGGGAAGCCAGACGAGTCAGATTTTACTAGCTAAACCATAAATTTTAAAGCCTAATTGGGACAATTTAAGTATTAATGTTGTTACAGAAAGAAAAAAAAAAATGAAGGAAAAGGGAAACTTAGGAGCAGTGTATGTATTACATGCTTTGTTTAATTTATTGTTTTTAATGCAATTACCTCTCTGCAAACTTGCCGTAGAAACTTTTCAACATTTTTATTTTGATCTGATAATTCAGTATGTCAAATTCATCTCGTACAAATGCTATTTCAACTTAAATGCTTAATTCTTAAAATGAGAGCCTAAAGATCTAACATCAAATTAGAAAGAAATATACCAGAGTGAGTTTTCAGATAAATAGCTTCTGAGAAAAGATTAACCCATTGCCCAGAAACTGAACTAAATTAAGATGTAAACAGCACTGCCTAGTATCCCTTTCTTGAACGTCAAATGCACTCAAACTCCAGTAGGACTTTAATATTTATATTTCAAACGAGAAACACATTTAAAGGAGGAACATTTACAGCACATACTAACCCCACCCAACAAATTTAACCCTGCCCTGTAGGGCCTGCAGAAGAAGGCAGTGTAACTGCGGCTGGGTTAGGCTGCCCTCTCACGCTGCCTGGGCACAGCTGACTCAGCAAATGGCTCCTCTCATGTGGCTCGCTGCATCCCGCCAGCGGCATCTCTCAGCCGCGTTATGAGCCCCACGTGCCGCTCGGGCTGCTCATGACAGCTGCACTGACAGAGCCCGCCTTCATCGCCAGCAGGCTGCCACGGCTCCTGCCACCACACACCACCAGGTTCCTCTGGACCTGAGGCAGCCAGGGACCCTGCCCTGCCGAGCGCAGCGGGACAGGGCGCACAAGCTCTGCCTCGGGACCTGGAGGCAGCCAGCAGCCGCCTGGCTCGGAGGAGCTGGCTCTGGTTCTCTGCAGAGGCCTAGGACAGGAACCTGGAACACGAACCTGGGCTAACACTTGTGCAGAGCTGATGAAGGAACCAAGCACGGGGTCTGTAACAGCCAACAGCCGTCACCAATCTTAGCCCAAACCACAATGCCTTCCTGTAGTGGTGTGCTTTGTAATCAACTTTGTATTAATGGTCTGTTCCTTCTACCCTTGCAAGTTTTGTACTTGGTTGTACCCCTCTTCCACCCCTCCTCTCCAAGGGCAAGACTGCCCTCTGAAACCCTTCCCAAGTCCAAGAATGTTCTCTGAGGGGCCCAAGGTGATAGGCCCTGAGACAGAGAATCCTCCTCTATCCCGGGGAGATTGGTTGAGGAAAACATAATTAATCAGTCAAGATAACCCCTGGGAGCACTGGTTGGTGGACACTCAGGACCCATCCGCTATTCCCCCTCTCCTTAAAACCTGTTGTAAGGTCTTTGTTCTCTCACTCTGGTCTGGGGGAGACCATCAAGGCAGAGGTGCCATGAGGTGCCTTCAATAAACCATCTCTTGCCCCCCCAGCCAGAGACACTCCTTCGTCTTTGCCATCACAATAGATCTGCCACAGAGTGCCACACTGAGACCCACTGGGTCGGCTGAATCTGCCAAGCAGCAGAGAGGCCGTACCGAGCCCTGTAACGGGGCCAGGAGCCGGGCTGAGATAATGGCCCCGAGGGGAGGAATTTACACCTTCCTTAGCAAGGACACAGCCTGATGGGTTTGATTTTGTGTGCTGTGCTTCTTACAGCTCTCCACATCAACTTTAAGGACAAGAGCTCCTGTTCAAAGCTGAGCCATAATCCAGCTACAGAGCAGGTCCAATGCACACTGAAACATGCACTACTTCTGCACCTTCTGGGTTTCAAAGGTGTGCACAAAAAACTGCAATTAATGGCCTCAGATGCTGCCTGATGCAACCTTAACCCTGATTAATGATTCTCAAACCTTTACTTGCCTCTTTAAAGCTGAGGCAATAAAGTTCCTCCAGTCAAACTATCTAACCATAGATATTAACTGCAGGTTTTATCAAAGTCCATTTCACCCAGCGTAGGTGAAAGGCTAAAGACGTTTATAACAATATTTTTTAACTATTACCACGTAAGGAAGGTAATTATTGCCTCACTGACAGGAAGCTGCAGCAGGAGCTAAGCCTGAACTATCAGCAGGAACATTCTGGCCAGACAGCCAAGGCAGGAAGTTAAGGTCAGATGGGTACATGCTGCTTCCAAAACCATCAGATGATGCACTCAATGCTCAAAAGCTGAAAATTTGACAGTTCCAGTACCACAGGCATTGCCTGGAAGAGGTGGCAGCAGGGAAAAGGAGAGGGAGAAGCAGGACAATCTTTGTTACACCGTGAAGAACACCTCTAAGATACAAACCCATATAAAAAGTAGTTTACTGTTCATTGAACAATGTATTGAACCAAAAACAACTAAACTTTTCAGGCACAGTTGCCTCCTGGAAACAGTTCCCCATCAGTTCTGGCTTCTTTCTGATCAGTATGGAGCCCCACAAAGCACACTGGTGTGGAAGCACTGGGCCAGGGAGCTCAGAGAATCTCAGTGAGCTCTGAGTTCTCAGAGCAGAACACCACAGTGCTCCACTCGGCCACCTCACGGAGTCACTCTGTATCAGTCAGCCCAACTTCAGTTCCCAGAAAAACACAGGAAAAATAATGAACTCTAAGGAAATTACAGAAATAACAGAAGACAGCAGTATTTCTAAAGAACCAGTGCCTCTCAAAAACTCTGATAGCGTCCCATAGCACAAGAGACGCTAGAAAGGAGAAGAAATACTAAAGGTTATATCCTGATTTTAATTACGTTTCAATACTATCTCAGTTTCCAAAAAGCTAGAGAAATAGCACCTTGAATACAATATCAGGTGCTGGGGATGAAACTAGAGAGAGAAAATATTGATGGCTTACAGAGGCTGGGGAAAGGTATATCAAACACAGTTTCTCAGGGTCTTGTGCTGGGTCCAGTATTATTTGATATTTTAGTATCTCCAAATACAAAATCTAGATGATGAAATGAAGTATTCATTAAAACTGCAGACAAAACNCTGAAAACAGCACTTATTGATGGCTTACAGAGGCTGAGGAAAGATATATCAAACACAGTTTCTCAGG
>VYXF01007247.1:0-49691 GCA_013397295.1 Polioptila caerulea
CCACGGCCAGGCAGAGCCAGGGCTGCAGCACCTAGTCTGCATATCAAAGAAGTTCTCATTACTAAAGGAAAGAGAGTGTTTTGGTTAATCCAGTAGAGAAGGGGTACTTAATTAATTTCTACTGAGGTCTGCTGGGAAATTCTTCTAAAGTCTGTTAATTCTTACTGAGATTTGATCAGCAGGTAGCAATGCACTGGTTCTGCTCTGCCTTCATGATTCGCAGCCACTTTCTGAGGGAGCAGGGTAATGGGAGGAACTCCCAGGCTGCCTGCAGACAAGGTGAGGTTTGGGTAAAATGTGCTCATGAGCTGGATGAGAAGCTGCTATTTGAGTACCAGCACGGCACTATGTCTTCAGAGATGTAAATTAAAGTTACAGGTGAGAGCACAAATAAAAATGAATGCTTTGTTCCACATTGTAATTTTTTCCAGCAGAAAAGCCTGCTTAGCAGGTTCCTGATCTCTCCCTTGTCTCAGCTCCATCAAGGCAATGACCACCACAATTTCCCAGCCCTTCAGCCAAGGTGCTGCAGATCTTTGTGGGGACACTTCTTGAACCCAGTCAGTGAAATCATCCATTTTTAAAAAACAAATTAGGAAAAGAAAAAGGAACTATTTCAAGTGTAGCCACACATGGGGCACACTGAGCACTTACAGAAGTGTGGTGCAGTGGGAGTGGAACAGGGCAAACAGCTGTAAAACCCTCCTACGAGCCTCACTCTTAGAGCAATCTGGCACAGAAACACTCAAATGAGCACAGCTCCCACCAGAAGTTCCTCCAGATCATTGTATTATCACTGGTCCCACATGCTTTCCATTACAAAACCCAAAATCAGATCGTTTTTCAAGATCATTGTGCTTCCTCCAAGCAGACCAGAACTGCAGACGCTGGAAGGATGAATCTGTGGAAAATTATTAATCTACAATAAGTCAGGTGTTTCCAAACACAAGGGCATAAGGGATGCTTTGTTTTAGACCTATAAAATTGTTCTTGTAGCCCTTTATTTGGGGGAGGTTTCAAATTCAAAATTCCCCTGTCTTACAGAACCCTGATTCACACCCCACAAGGGTACTAGGGGCCAAGGAATTGAGGCATGTATAGAGACAGCCCTGTTAAGGTTACATGGGCAGCATTAATTTTGATATTTCCTAGTTTTTGCATGTTTGCCTGAACAAGCATGATCTACTGTCCTGTGGGCTGCTGGAGGGAAGCAGATCTCAGTCAGTCTTTTTGTCGTCACATAACTTCATTAGCTCTGCCTGTCTCTCATAGAAATGTCTAAATCAAAGTTGTTCATGTAAGGAGAAAGCAACTGCTTTAACTGAAAGTAAACTTTTTCTGATTACATGCAAGGTAATCTACATGTAAGCTAAGCACAAGAACTGCAGTTATCAATATATCTAGTGACAACTCACTACCCTGTCCAATTGGTTTGGTTCCTTTGTTTCAATAGCCAGCCAGGAGTTAAATTAATCCAGCTAACATTGCTTGTACTTCTAATCTAATGCAAGAAACTGAATTCCAGACTTTTAAAAGTGAAAAGCAAACATCTATCCATCAGTGGTACTACCTAACTGCCCATACTGGGTAACTGTGGAAATAATAGCAGAAATACATTTAATTTCTAAGGCTGAACAATCGGGAACCATTACAGAAATGTGGAAGACATGAGTAAAACAATTAAGATAAGTGGAATGTCTTTCATTACTTGTATCAAACAAGTGAACTATTCAGAAAGATGGGCCAAGTTGGCAAACTTGCTCAAAATAAATGACCAATGCAACTTTCCATGTGTGCTTACTGAAACTCAGACACTGCTAGTTGGGCTGGCTCCTTGTCAGCCTACTCCTGTGGCACTCAGCTCCTGTTTAAATAAGAACATTACTTGTTTTGAGTGAAATGAAGGTTAAACTAACAGTCAGAAATGTAAAGCAAATGACTAAATTTTGTTTGTAGAGAAAGCTGAGCACTTATTTGCAAACACATAAGGAAGAAGTGGCTTCTGTTCAGTGGGACTGCTCCAATGTGGGTAGTTACTCATTTGCTGAAGTGTTCACAAGATCAGATCACAACATCCAGAAACTCAGCTGCTACACCCAAACATTTTTCCCACAGCACCCAGTTCTTAGTCACTGCTCTCCAGGGAGAGCAGACGGTGCAGAGCAGAAGTCATTGTGGTCAGTGTGTGGCTTATTCAGTAAAAGAATTTATCTTGCTCATTTTCCATGATTCATATTTCAAGACTGCATTATTAATTTCTGTCAGACTAGATTTATACTAAATCAAGAGCTGCAGAAAGGCTTGTCATTTTTTCTAAAGCTTAGTGTGAGAACACCGACCTCACGTGTATACAGGGTAACACCTAATTTGGGATCAATAGTATTATCAATGATCAGTATTTTCAACAGATACAAATTATTTGGGGTAGCTCCATCACAGAGATTCCTTCAGGTAGTGTGACATTCAAAAAGCATCCTCCACCCTTCTGAAAAGCCAGTGGCTCCCTGAGACATGTCAGAAGGGTCTCTGAGACCCCATGCCACTTTGGAATATCTTTGCCAGTTATTTTAGTTATCCTGCAGAGAAAATGCCCTGTCCAACTTGCTGCTGTTTGCAACCACCCCTACAGAGCCTGCAGTGCTTTTGGACATGGGTAAATAATGACATTATTCCCTGTCATAATGTTTATTTAGCCAATAGTTAACTGACTGGTACTGGGCAGTCTTAAAACCAATGTTCATTCAATTCATGAGCCTGAAGGGAAAGTAAAAGGCAGCTCTGAAACACTTGCAAACCTATTCCCAGCAGATTCCTGCAGAGAGAGCATCCTTCCTGCCTCCTCACTGCTGCCCAGGGAACCTCCCTGACCCCCAGGACTCCTGGTAAGAACTGAGGGGAGAAGCAGTTCCAGCAGCTTACAGGAGCCACTGGCTCTGCAGAAAGCAGTAAGATGCCTTCATTAAACAACGCAAAATTTAATCTATAAAACACAGCAGGAGAGCTGTGGAAAAAATGCAGTAACATTTTTTAAATACCTTGGTCAATTCATTCAAAAAATATACATTGGCAGGAGGAGGGGAAGTAGTTTAATAATTTTAATGGCCAATACTTAAGAAAAGATTAAAGGTCTAATACATTTAAAAGGAAACTCTGCTGATGGTAATCAGTTTTTCTGCTTTTATGCATCATTTTGTTCTGTGTTTGTGTATGAAATGAGGTGGGGAGGCGGGGTGAGGGAAATTTGAAGATTTAGGGAGATTACTGCTTTCATGAGAGTGTTTTATTGCACTTCGGCAGTTCTGGATTTAACCAGAAAATCCAATTGTGGAAAAAGGATGAAACAATCTGTTTTTCCTCTAATCAATCACAAGGTTGCAGGACACATTAAAATAAATTTGCGACTGCCATTCTTCTTCCTTCCCACTGCTGTCGTAGCAAATGATGATCCAAAAGCTGACTGACACTTCCCATATCAGCTCTGATGCCTGCTGCCCTCCTTCTTTTACCAGTTTTTATGATTACAAACAAATAACTTCAGAGCTGTTGCGAGAACATGGAGAAAAACCTTCTGGCAGATGAAGCATTTTATAATAAAATTTATAGTAAAAAATTTAACCCAAAAATATCAGCAAAATTACAATCAGTCTCATGAAGCAGTATGAACAGAGTAACAAATACTGTGAAGTAATCTTCCTAGCTCTTACCAACAGCTGCCTGCTATTCCTAAGCTAGTTGTGACCTCAGGTAAAGCAGGTAGCAATGAAAATCAAAACCAGTGTGCTCAGATCAATACGGATTGCAGAATCATTCCCTGCCATTGCAACAAACAGGAGCGACACAGGCCACCATGCTCCCGTGCAAAGTCTCAAATCCAAGGTGAGTAGAATTTAATGTCCCAGTTCAGGACACCAGAAATGTGCATCACATGTAGCCCACTGGCAGGCTGCTCGTGGTACCCAGTCAAGTTGGTTCCTGTGACTGCCATGGAAATGCACACCAACGCTGAGGTACAGCTCCTTGTCCTGTGTAGAGGAATCTAGATGGGAGTCATCCAGGCTATAAGGGAGTGTTAAAGGCACTACAGCAAATCCTTGCTGAGGAAGCTTTCTCTTCTGCTGAGACCAGGTATAGAATAGATAATTGGTATTTAGGAAGTTAAATTTAGATTAATTCCATCCAACATTGACTTTTAGGAGAAGCAGTTATTTAGTTGCTACTGTGTTAGTGATCCAAAATGAGACCTTTGCAAGTATGGAAGATTGCAGACTCAATTTTAGTTGATTGAGGTAATTAACACCATATTTGGAAAGCAATTTACAGTATCTCCCTAATTACTAGGAACAGTTTTCCCCTGTCCACCACAGATAGACCCCTGAACCTGTTCACAAGAGGAAGGTCCTCCCACACATTTTTTTTTTTTCCTGGGAGCTATTGTCTGATTCTGTCAAAGTTTGTGGACTTCAACTCACTGCAGTATCAGAGCCCAACTGCAACACCTGCACCTGGACTGAACAGCAGTGATGTGAATGAAAAAAATCCCTTGGAGAATTCCAGTAACAAAGAAACCCATCTAGGCATATAAACAGCACCCATAGTCAAAGGCCCTATGACCTGACATGAAGTCATTAGGATTTGTTAGGGCTCATATCCATGCCTATGAACATTGATATTAGATGGTACTGAGCAATTATCTTTTTGCTAAAGTCCAGATAACAATTAATTGGGGAAGTGAAACCATTAGTAGGTAGGAAAAAAAGTGCTGTTAGATTCTTGTGTGATATTTCTTCCACGCCATGTTTTCTAGAGCCCTCTCATTTATCTTTTCTCTAGTGCCTTTCATGAGCTAAATATAAAAGTGGTGCACAAAGGTTAAAAATACGGAGTCTCTCATGCGTCAATGAAAATGTTCAGGTGTAACACTGAAAAAAGTGGTTGAAAAAAGCATCTTTGCTTTCCAGCATGGAAATAAATTCTGTATAAGAAGATCATTAAGCAAAATGCCTCTTGCTCCTCAAAACAAAAGCAGCAGTAGTCAGGAAGGTTTTGCTGAGTAACATTTTAGTGAAGGAGAGGAAGGGAAACTGAAAAAGAACCATACAGAGATAGCTTAAAGAAGCACTGGAAATGTGGCCTCAAGAGAAGTCTTTAGACAAAATTCTGTGCTGAGAGCTGAGTAGAAGAGGGCAGAGAATATTAAAAAAACCCCACCTGTGTAAATTCTCCCATATGCAAATGAATTGCTGTGGTACACGTTTTGTGTAAAATATACACACAAAAAAATATCAACAAAGATAAAAACTCTGCAGATCATTTCTATTTCTAATTAAGTCACATGCTTGAAAATTAAGTAAACTTCTATGCAAGGAGTAAGACCAAATTGTTATCATAAATATGACTTTATATACGACACAATTTTTCTACTGTTCATTCACTACAATCTTATGCTTGTTTGATCCTTAGTAAAACTAACAAAGATACCCCAAGTTTCAATCATACAGGTAGGTATATGGTGAATATATGTTACTTCTAAAGTGCTGACCACATAAATATTTATCATACACATTTTTTTCTTCTGTGCAAGAACTGCATTTAACTTCATCAATTCAATTTCATTTAAAAAAGACTAAGCCAGCATATTGAACTGATTTCTGGCACAATGGTAAGATTTTTTTTCTTTACTGTCATTTTAATTCATTATATTACCGTGCTATTTTTAAAAGGTCCCATTTATATTGTACATTGCAGTTCCATAGATTAACAGTTGGAAACTAAAGATTAATTTACAGGAAATGGAAGGAAGGTAGCAAAGCATAGCGATATCAGTTATCTTTAGAGTTATTTTGGATAATATACCACAAGATCTTTACCATGGCATATTTCTGTACAGTTTTGATTTTAAACTTTTAAAGGCAAGGGCTAACTATACTTGACACTTCTGCAAGATAACGTAAGTATACCATGTCTTACTCTAAATTACATCTTCATTCTTTTTTATCAAATACATCACATGGTAAATTCTTTCTTACAATTTAAAAGAGAGAAATGAATTGCTCTGAGGTACCAATAATAAAGCTCAGAGTAGAACATTACAATATTTCAGTTACAATTACAAAAGTGAACCCAGTGCAGGTGAACAGCAGCTGAAATTTATCACCACCTGATGGCTGTTCAGTGGACCATATGAAGGGAATTAACTTGTCTGTCCAGTTTGGAGCTGAAAACTCTCCGTATTCCAGAACCTGCCACCAAACCTGGCACATTCACTGGCAGAGATCAAGGGTCAGGTGAGTGTTGGTGACACAAGTATTGCCGTACTTTTAACTGCTGACAGAGTAAGTGCAGAACTTGATTTTTCAGAGAAGATGGCAAAAGCATCTAAAAGTTTTTTAAAAGCCCAGAAATCAAACAAACAAATAAACAAACTACGAGAAGACAGTTATAGAATTTGCAAAAATTTTCTCAATTCATTTTTACTTGGAGGCACGGGCCTGAGCACTGGGAAAAAAAAAATCTGTCTCTAAAAGAATTATATTCACACAAGCATGGGTTATGGTCTTGGGGCAGAAATTAATGGGTGAGATTCTCTGGCCTGTGTGATACAAGAGGTTGGACAGAGCAATCGTGATGGTCCCTCTGGCCTTTTAAATCTAGGAATCTGTGATCAGCAGATGGAAATCAAACTCTTTGCGAAATCAGTCAGTGTCGTTTTTGTTTCATCTACACAGTGGCATCTGCATTTGACATTTTCTGCTGTAAAATAATACAGAGGTGAATATGCTATTATGCTTCTCTGCATGTGTGTGGGCATTATCCATTCCCACAGAAAGCTTTTTGCATCCCAGACTGTATCACACGGCCCGTTTTAGGTCCCCTTCTGCTGTCAGTATGGCAGACAGCACTTTATCACTTGAGTAATGAAACTGCAAGAGGAAGCAAAATAGATCCGTCAGTGCTTGGTGGATTTTAGGCTTGCACTTGAGGAGTACATGAGCAAAGGCAAGGTTATTCTCTCTCTCCTTCTTCTTCTCTCTTCTCTCAGTGTGATGTATGATCAGGCTCCTTGCATCACCAAAATAAATGAGAAGCAATTTCCCCACCACTATTAGGAAAGGCTGGACAGGGCTCTGAGCACCGGGGTCTAGTGGAATTTGTCCCAGCCCACAGCACAGGGGTGGGGACTAGATGATCTTTAAGGTCCCTTCCAACCCAGGCTATTCTATGGTTCTATAATTCTGTGACTACACATGTGTACAGAAGTACCAATTTTCCAACCATTGTCAACAAAAATAAGTTTACCAGTCCTCCTGACTGTTCTGTTGGCCATGATGGAGTGGCATCAAAAACTGACTGATTCAGTTTGGAGAGGCTGGATTTTTGTTTACTAAGACTTTGATTTTTTCAAATGAGAAAAATTCCATTTAAAAAGGAAGCCATAATACTGTCAGTTGGATAGAAGATAGCACTGCAAACACAATTTGATAGACTGCCTAGCCAAGTGAAGCATACAATTAGTTCTGAATACCTTTCTTTCAAAATTATACTGATAATTGGCAATCTTATTCATCTGAGTTTGCATTTGGCTAAATGACAGAGAATTCTATTAACTGATTCATTTTTTTTAAGTTCATTTTCAAATAGCAAGATTTACTATTTGTGAGAGGCCAGTTTTCTTTCTATTAAAAAAAAAAGAGAAAATTATGAAAACTGTTCTTAAGGCATGATTCCCATTTCTAGCACACAGTATTTATCACAGGATTTAGGATTTTGGAATAGATTTAGGAGTCGCAACTCAAGCTATGTGAACAGCAATGCTTCCCTGTATTTTCATAATAACTTTTTCCCCTCTTAGTTCCTGCTTATTTCTTTTCTTCCTCCCTGTATGCTAGCACCACTCTGCATCTGGTCATGTTGCGAAGCAGACTTAAGAACTGATAGGGCTTAAAAACCCAGCCTAAACTGAACAAACAATAAAACCCAAACGGTAAAAGGAAAAAAAAAGAAAGCCTCTTTACAAAACTTATTCTCCAGGATCTGGGGTGCTCCTGGGGCAATGGATGGAGCCGTTCTGGCAGAGCAGAGGAAGATTACATATGAGGCAGGACTCCTTTAATCTGCTCCAATCATCACCTCTGCCTGGAAAGAAGGTGTCTGGACTGTCTTAGGCTTGGTGAGTGACTTATGTGAGGAGATAATTTCAGCCCCTCTAGTTTTGCATGACAAGTATTCAGCCTCTCTGCACTTCGGTAACTGGGCCGTTTTCTCCTTGCCCTCACTGTCCCATGACAGTCTGCCACAAGTAGGTTCAGAATTTGATGGTCAAGTTATTCTTTGTAATGTACTTTATTCCCCCTGACAAAAACTACAAAAAGTAGGAAAGATCTGCACTAGATGCTACCCACAGTGAAGTAGAGAAGCAAACCTCAGCACAATACAGAACCAGCTATTCTCTCCACACTGTTCTCAATGTCTTCTGTTAGTCTAGAAGGGAACAGGATAATGGAAAGTTTTGGAATTAGCAAAATAACATCTCTGAAGAACAGTTTTTCAGATCAGAAGCTTGGCTTCTGTTTCTCCTCTTAGAACACATGGCCATATGACAACCTATGCCAGGTACCTCCTGGGAAAGTGTGGGGGGAAAGTTTTAGAGCCTATTTTAATCCTTCCCCTCGGTGACACTTCATTGTTTTAGACTTGTAGTGATAAATGTGATAATGAGTAATGACATCTATTCATGGAATGTGTGAAAGCAGGTCTGAAATGTCAGGATTTAGCGTGAGGAAAATGTGTCTCCAGCAAGGTCAGCTGCCTTGACTTACTTCAGCCCATCCCTCATTAAAACACAGCCTGGATTTCTCGTAAGTCTGGGCAGAGCACATTCTCCGTCTCTCTGTCTCCTTCCCCCTATGCCTGCAGTTTTTTTAGATGGTGCTCAAAGGCCAAATTAGGGGAATTTTCAAACTCATTGTTCCCTATTAAAATGCTAATTCTGCCTGTGATTCCTACTGTTTAATCCCTTGAGTGCTCTAGGACACGCAAGATAGAGTGCACATTCTGTGAAAGAGCGCTCACCCCGTGTGTTTCCCTGTCCCACTGCCAACAGCCGGCCAGGACAAATGGTGTGGCTTGGCGAGGGGACAAGAGGCTTCAGCGAGGTGCAGCAAGCGAGCTGGACCCACTTGTCACACTGACCATGCTTCTGCTTCTGTGAGGTGGATGCACCTCCTCTCCTCCATGCTGACTTGCAGTGCCCATCACCAGAGTGCCCGAGTGCTTTCTGATAGCGCAGCAACCACAGCACCCAACATCTGGCACAACCTTCTCCTCCCACCCTGCCCCCAGGGAGAGAACCTGTGTGGAGAAAAACCCTTGGTAAAGGGAGTTCTTTTGTACGAGAGCGAGATAGGGAAGGAGGATTGCTTTTATAGCCTTTACTAGTGTATATGATTTTGTAAATTTTTATGGGGCAAGGGTGGTGGTCAAAAAACCTGCTCGGAGCAGAAGGTTGTGAAAGGATATGATGGTTCACAGTCTTTGGGGCATTTGACTCTACAGGGCTGGTGGACTCTTGTGGAAAGCCTTGATCTGAACACTGCTGGGCCATGGGCTTAAGAGTGCCACAGTCCTGGCATATTGGAGTAAGACCAAGATTTTGAATCTGACACCCAAAATACTGCCAGTGCTCAGCACCACCAGCAACAAGCTGACCCTGTCTGGGTAATTACTATTCAATGACATAATTGTGCTTCTCCATTGGTTTTGGTTTAACTTTGGTACACCAAAGGTACCAAAGGTGAGACACTGACTTTTGCTTCCAAAGGAAAATGAAGATTTGACATTTTCACCTAGAAAACAGGATCTTTCCACTTACTGTGATAAGCAAAGCCCTCCATTTGCCACCTATGCATGTGCCCAGCAGAAATAAAGATGCCTTTTTTGCAAGAAGAGGAAAGGAATCACAGATAATGAATTAAAATCTCCATGACTGAACTACTTTCTTCAAAACTGTGTATTCTCATTTTCATTCTGGTACCTATCATTGTAAAAGACATTTTTGTTCTACTGTACAATATTTTGCCATTTTGGTTACAACCATGACCTAAGGATACAAGTGAGGAAAGGGAGGGGATGCAACATTTATTAAGTCAGATAATGTTCTGGGAATTATGTTTTTGGATTTGGCCTTGGATGGTGACAAGTTCAAAAGCATCTCTATTTTTTTCAACTTTATCAGTTTGTCTAGGAAAACATGTTCTTTCTCCCCAAATACTGCCATTAAACTCTACTTATATTTTTTGTAACTATATATAGTTTTTTAGGTCACTGTTAAACCACTGATAATTCTTCCTGCTCCTCTGACTTCAGTAATTTCTTTATACTTCCTGAACCATTTGGTTTTTATTCCATAATAAAATTATCATCCATGCTTGGCAGACATTGCCTGAGAAGACTGCAATACTGCATACATGCCCATTAGCTAGTATAAAACTGTATTTTGACAACACTGAATGGCTTATTGTGTCTTTTTTGTTTGCTTTATATTAATTCATTCTGATTATTGCTGCCTTAAATTAACATTCAGAAACTTCAGCTATATCCAGCTAAAATTATATTTGTTCAAATGCAAGTAGGCAGATAACAGAGTTCTTAGGTTTGAACCTAACTCAAGGAGCCTTGAAACTGGATTGAGTTGCTCTCTGGAAATGAGCATCCTTTTATTCTGTGACTTCCTTGAATTTAAACATAGGAGAATCCCTTTCTAAGCTGTGCCCATTGTACAGACCATCCATGTCATCCAGCATCAGGTAATTAACACTAAGGTGATCAGCCTTACCTTTTAACCATGAAAGACATCTTCTTGTGAAGTTCATCAAGAAGAAAGGCAAGTTACTTAATTATTATTGTAAGGTCTGGGTAATAGTTTACTTTCTCTAAGCTTAGGTCTGCCTTTTGAAGAGCTCTTTGCTTTTTATCAGGATTTTTCAAAAGCAATTACAAGAAAAAAAGCCAGAAAATCATGTTTAGCAGTAAATATTTTACATATTTTATTATGCTACAGAAAGAACAAACATCTGCAAAATTGTTGTCTACAAATAAAATATCACTCTTGAAAGACAAAAAAAATACAGAATGTTAAACCATCATTTTTGTTGTTGTTATTTCATGTTTTATTGCAATAATTATCATTTCTTTCTCAATAATTGCAGCTAGCACATGGTAAAAAATCAGTTAGACAAAGGCAAAACATCAAATCACCACACTATGTTTGTGACTCCAACCCATACTAGTGCGACAGGATCTGGCTTTAACATAAATGTACCAGAGATGTAAGAACATGTTATAATTTGAATATGTACAGTAGACATTGCTCAATCAAGTCTGTACTATTTAGCAAATGCTTAGAGACTGCACAAACTGATGGATCCACAATGTATTGTCTTCATCATTTTCAATGACTGCAACCTTGAGTACTATTGTTTGTAGTGTCATAGGGAACAGCCATGCGACTATAAGGTCCACGAGAACAAATTAAAAAAAAAAAAAAGCAAACCCAAGTTTGCTAACACATCTTTTATTGGTCTAATTCTCTCAGGCCACCTGTTCTGTAGCTGCATAAACCCAAACAGCTGTGAACCCAGCGAACTCCAGGAAAGTGCACGAATCCAACACTGCAGATCAGGAGCCTGGATGTGACCTAACTCCAGTTTCAGAAACAAAACAAATAAAAAACCAAAGTGGTGTTTGCACGACATTTTTAGCGGCCTGAAAATCTACCATATCATGTTGCACCTAATCTGCAGCTGACAACATGTCCTGATCCTGCCCTGCCTTCCCGGCCAGCCCCATGGTACCCCCAGCTCCCTGGCACAGGAGCCAGTGCTCTGGCACCAGTTGCGGCAGGTTTTGTTCGGGTCGAGCCCGGTGATTAATTCAGCTCACCTTGCAGCCACGCAATCATTATATCTGCTGGAAGAAAGGCAGAGGGTACACACAGCCAGGCACGAGCAGATTGATGGGGGACATTAGCCCTTTCATTAGCATTTCCCCATTAAATGGGGCAGGTTAACATGAAAATGGATGCTGAGAAAAAGCAACACTTCATTTCCCTGGGGTTTCAATAATCTGTATAAAGCACTAACAAATTCCCACACTCACTAAAGCCAAAATAAAACAATGTGGTCACAGGTGAGAAACATGTTTGGTAAACTTTTGAGTGTGAATGTGTCAAAACCAGGGCAGAATGATAGAAAATGTGAAGATATGTTCTAGAGTGCAACAGTATGTATAAAATATTACATATGTGTCAAAACAGAGTGAGATTTTCCATGCACTTCAGTTCAATCTCACAGCTTGGTTAATTGATTTGGATGCTGCTTAAAAAATCTGCTTCCCATTTAAAGCTAAAGAAGGAACATTTGAGACTTCACACAAGTCCCTCAGCATTGACCTCATTCACACATTTTATAAAGTAACCACTCTGACAGCAAGGACCGAAGGACAGTCAGAGTCTCTTAAGTCTTTATGCGAGAGCTGAGCACGTCATTTCAAAGAAAAGAGAGTCCTCTAGCGGAGAATTCCGAGTTTTACTCTCCACGTAGCGTTTGAGGGATTTAACTTTTGGGTTTGTAAAGAAAAAAATACCCCAGCTTACAAACCTGTACTGAAGGTACAGTCAACATTTTAAAATCCACAAGTTCACTATCAACTTCTTTGACAAAGTTTCTGGTTCTTTTTACTCGGGCTTTTCTTTTGTTCTTTGCTTGTTTGTTTGTTTTTGCTTGGTTTTAAGGAGATTACAGCTGTATTAGGAATCAACAAATATATACACACTTTAGTAATCTTATTTTTTCCACTATTAAAAAAGAAGCGTCATCTGATAAAGAAGGGGAAGGAATCACTTGTTTTATGTGGCTCTCCCAATAGTATGAATGGTCAAATGGAGCGTCGGCAAATTGCTCAAACACTCTTGCAAATAGCAAATATGCTTCCAGGAACAAGAATTGGTTCACAAGTAATGTACCAGCAGCAGAAAGTTAAATTAGCAATGAATATCAATCACAATGAAGCAGTGAACCAGCTCTCGATGTGACACAACTTGAAGGGACACAATGTACTTTGAAAGGGCACTGATGTAATAGGATGAGACACGGTGACCTTTGTATGGTTGCCTTATTTGCTACACAGGCAGCAATCAGGCAACTATAAACAGCCCTGAGATTTTGTTCCTGACCTCTCCTGAACATTTTTCATTTAATAACGTGTCAGTGGCTTTTACATTGTCCCTTCCTGTTTGAACTGCACAGAGGTGGGGAAAAGGGAGACCAAGACAGATGGCAAAAACCTGATCTGGTGGAGAAAGGCTCTCCCGTGTGAAAGACCTCTGTGAGTTACAGGGTTTAGCCGACAGAACCTGTGCTCGTGTCAAGAAGAGGAGACAAAGCAGTTCAGTTCATATTCTTTTATTTTTCTCTGACATATTTCACCTTAGTCTGATATTCCTGTTACCAGTCTTCTATCTATCCTACACCAGATAGGGAATTTCCTGTGCAGGGTGCAGCCTTTATAGTACCAAATGTATTAACAACTCTTGCACCTTTATCCCAAGACTTGTTATTTCTGGAAGTGTTTGCAGAGACCAGCTGCTATATCATAAAATTTCAAAAGAATGTCAGCTTTTATTTATAAGGAAAAAAGGGGAAAGTAAAACAAAACAAAATACAAAAAAGAAAGAAACCAAGTTGTAGTCTCCAAATCTAGAGCGCAAATGCAAAAATACAGAATATATTAGTCTGTTTCATACTTTTTAAAGCCTGTGGCACTGCTCTGAGTCTTGAGCTGTGATTTCTGACTGTCTGGAGCTGCCAGTTCTGTGCCTGTGATAATTTCTCATGTGGAGACTTTACTCTCCACCACACAGCTCTGGCCACTTCTGAGTTACAGGGCACAAAGTGAATTTGGCAGACAACAAGATCTGTCTGTGCGCGTCAATCATGCTTACGAAAACGTCTCTCCTTATTCATTACATCCAAATGCTTTGTGAGTAAACTAAGAGTGAACTGCAGAGCAGAGGATGTTCTAGTTGTTGGAAGGCACAGTTTGGCTAGAAAAATGGAGTAGGAACTCCTAATTCTCACAGTATTTTCCTCCTTGCCTCATTGCTGAAGTACTGGAAAACATAATCTTCAGCAGTATTCCTGCACATTTGCTTTCTAGTATCGTACCTGTGCTATCTCCCCTTTCATTTCCTTCCATGGTAGCTATATGCAATTGCTCACCTGGGCAGAAGTATTGGAAAATCTGAAAATGCAAAGGCAAAATGAGTGTAAAACAGAATTTTTCTTCTAAGTTCAATGATGATTAAATAACAGAAAAATAAAAATTATAAATACAGCCTTTACATGATTATTTCTTCAATTGTATTCCTAATATTTTGCATACTTTTCTTCTCTCTTATGTTTTAGCAGATGGCATCTCTGGGTGTATGTGCAGAGACACAGGACTCTGGCAGTAACCTGTGTTCAGTCTCATTTGTTGTCGTGAAAATTCTCATTAGGGTTCATTTCATCCAATAAGAACATTGAAACCTGCCTTAAATTACATGAGATTTCTCGAGTAAATTTTAGCTGGCAACAAAGTACACTGCCATTCTCATGGCTTCACACTGAGTTTTCAGCTCATGAGTTTTCTGGGTCTCAAGCATTTCCAAAACTACTAATTTTACTCTATCAGGCCTCATCTCCCCATTCATAGCAGGAATAACAGCAATTCTTCATTGCCCCATCATTACCTTAATATGTTAAGCTTGTGCCCAGCTTAATAATTCATTAGGAATGGAAGGCACACCTAACCTATGGGGGCAGACAAGAAAAAAAAAGGGATCTAAAATGCTTTGAATAAATTTGTAGAAAATGTACTTTGAGTTTTTTGAAGCCTAATTGTGCTGTGTTTCTAAGAGACTTTGAGGGCTTTTCCCACGGATCCTCTGAAGACTTGATCACTAAAAAGAAGGTAAATTAGATTACAGCATAAAGCAAAGTCGGCACTTGGTGCTTTGGGACTTCTTGTTACACGGTGCCAGAGGTTTCCACAAGAGTGAGCAAGCTGTGAATGCAGCATTATCACAGAAAATAATATAAGCAGAGAAGACAGAGTCATTGAGAGACAGCAAAGCTGATTTCAGTTCTTTTTCTCAATTTCTTAATACAGTTTTCTCCTGTGAAAGATAACCACTACCCCAGCTTTGACTGCTGGTGCCCTAGAAGCACCAAAATCCACTCACTTGCACTCTGTTTTAATCCACTGGCTTGCTTTCACCATCACCTCCTGGAATGACAGCTTTTCTACAAGCACTCCTAGACTGAGGCATGGAAAGGCAAAAAATCAATTTTCACGATGAAGGAGGGTTGCAGGCCTAAGTCTCGGTGGTAGACTGGTGTTGGGGGTTAGGGTTTTTTTCCTTTTCTCAGGGAATTTTCTTCCCACTTGTTGTCAGGGAGATGGTGAATGGACAGTGATCTAGAGACCAGATGTGGCTGAGTGCCTTGCTGCTGGAATGGTTCTGGGGGAGGGGGGAAAGCAGGGTGTTTTTGGCAGTTTCTTGGCAGGGTGATGATCAGTTTTTGCCTGGCTGGGAGCAGAGATGTTTGTGTGGTGCTTCTTCACCTTGGGCCTCCCCTGCACAGCCGTTCTCAACACTGCCATGGAGCTCTGCTTGCCACCAGCTTGTGAGCCCATCACTTGCAAGGGAGGAACAGAGTCCAGGCTGCTCCAAACACTGAGATTTTGTCAGCTGCCAGCTCTGAGAAACCATCCCAGTCCATGTGGGTGTCCCCAGTCCCACCAGAGCTGAGTGTGGAAAGCTGCCTGGAGCCAGAGCAGCATCCCTGCCAGATCTCTTCTCTGAGATGAGGGAGAGGATCCATCAAGGACTATCCCAATGGAGGGAGAAGGAAGATGATGATGATGATGACACTGAGAATAGAATTGTGTGAGAAACCAATTTAATCTTTATCTACGCCTCAACATTGTCTGGGTTTTATGTTATAAATCCATTTTCTCACATGGAGTAAAAAATTACTATTACTGTACCCGTGTGGGGAGCCCTAACATGTGCCACGTGCAGGAGGCAGCTCAGACACGTGAGGGGGAGGACACCACTGGCATTAGGGTCTCTAAGCAGACAGCCCCTTTAGAAAATGGAGAGCAGCTCTGTCTCTGGGGTGACTTTGCCTCACAGCCAGTCGGGGAGAGAAAACTTCCACCACTGGGCTGCAAGCGACTCCCCTCAGAGGCTCAGAGGAAACTCCTGTTGCCCTGGAAAAGTTTCCCATAAAGGCAGTTAACTGAGCCACAACCGGGTTCCCACTATTTCACTAACACGCCTTGCAAAGCAGGTGCTATAAAAGCACTGCAGCACTGTCCTGCTGGTGTTTCTGTTGCAAGTGTAAGGTTTCTGACAAGGATCTTTCAGGCAGGTAAAAAGCTTCTTCTGATAATTGTGATTTCAGCGAGTTCTATGAAGAGAAGGTGACAATTTGCAACTGTGCAACATGCAGTGCTGCAATATTTTCAGAATGAATTAGGTTACTACTATTACTTAATATGCTTTTTTAACTGGAACACCTTTTTAAAATAAAGTGAAAGCACAAGTGTGGGGAAAATCATACTAGATATTTCCACCTGTTAATTCAGCTGACTTCTAATCCACTTAAGAGTACCTGAAGTCACTAATGTGAGTTAAGGCCTTGATTCTACAAGCACTGTGCAAAGGCTCCACTGGTACCAAAGAGACTAATAATATATTTTATGTCTTTGCATAGATACTTTCAGAATGGTGGCTCATATGTATTGCTTCAGTTTCAAACTCAATAAAAGAAGCTCTGTAAGATACAGTTAGTGAAAACTTCATATTTTACTATTTACATTTATTTTTTGTTATTATTATTATTATTATATTTACATTGTAGTTATTTAGCTTGGCTAGAAGTGTAAAAGCTTCATTTCCTGAGTAAATGCATAGCATGAAGTATTACTCAGCTCTGAGCCACAGTTCCTTTTTGGAAGTTATTGTAGTTAGACTGAAGAGTTGTTCAATAATTTTTTATACAGTATGTCAGAAATGGAATTTTTTTCTTTTTGGCCATATAGCAAGTGTGGGGGCAGTTGCTGATGGAGTCTTTTCCTGCTTCTGAGCCTTACTAGTTTAGAATATGGAATCTTTTCTTCACAGAGTTGTATGTGTTGATACGTGACTGAAATAAATTCTAAAAACACTGGTTTATATCCTTTATGGACCTCAGTTTGTCATCAAAATGCTGCTGCTGAATTAGTTCTTGTGTGTTTTCAGTCATCATATTTAATTCAGTAATTCAACTGTTAAAGAAAGATGCTTTTTAGAGACTTGACAGCACAGGGTCAAAAGCAGAACATGTAAACTTGGGTAACAACAAACTTTAAACCACTTCTCTGTATAGCAGTGTGACATTGCAATAAAGCCCTTTTTTGTTATTGTTGTTTATCTTGTTTTATATATATATATGTGTATATATATGCATATATACATACTCTAGTAAAGAACTGTTACTCCTTTTCCATATCTTTGCCTGGAAGCCCTGTCATTTCAAAGCTATAACAATGTGGAGGGAGAAGTTCATCTTTCCATCCAGGAAGGTTCCCACCTTCTTTGGCAGATATCTATGTTTTAAACCAGGTCAACTGACTAATGGGGACACCTGTGTGCCTCTAATCATTCCTACTGCAGTCCACTTTCTCCTCAAAAACAGGACAGGCTGCTGCCATGACCTTCTTCACTTTACTTTTGCAGATTCTTTAGGTATCTGATCTAATATGCAAGAGTGAAATAAAATATGTTTTTATCCCAGTAAACCCACACACCCAGAAAAAATGCATAAAACACACAAAATTTCACATGTGCTAATGTATTTTTTGAAACTATGTGGTGCTTTAGATCACTCCATTTACAAAAACTGCACAGTGGTACAGGTTAGTTTATTAGTAATGCAGAACCCCTAAGTAACTTGTATCACCTTTTTATTTGGATTTCCCCTTCAATCACACTAAACATTGTCTTTCCTTGGTACTGGCAGTCTGTAACTATATCTGTACATAAGTCATTTTTGATCAGTCATGTACTGGTCTTCCTTTGTAACAGTTCTAGGTCAGCTGCTCAAGTGAAGTGCAGAAAACATTGAGTTGTTTGAGCATGTGTTTCTATGCTTTCTTCTGGGAGGATATGCTCTCTGGGGTGCCCCATCTTTATTTCATGTGCTTCTAAAGCAGAGCTGGATTATTTTCAACTATCATAGGTAGAACCAGGAATAATATGGAAGATTCTCCCATGCTATCCCATTCTTACACTTTTGATTTGAAGCCCCTGCTGAGAGGACCTGTTAAGGTTATGGTTACAGGAGAATTTCCTCTGGTTTTTAACAGGTAGAAGGATGAGCTTTGTGCATTCTAGACAGACAAATCTGTTTGGGCTGAATCTTCAGATCACTGGCAATCATGCTGACCAGCTTCATGTTGACTCTTTCCTCTTGCTAGTCTGACAGTTCATAAACATCCTTTTTTTAACACTAAGACAAGGGTAAGAAATACTTTTTTACTTTTGGTTCTGTTTTTTTTTCCCCCATTGAATTGCATTCCAATCTTCATATGCAACAGGGTCCTGACATAGTACAGCAGTATTATTAACAAATAATGCAGTTTGGCCAAGATGAAGTACTTGCGATGAGAAAAAAAAATAATGTATCAGGCAATTCTGACAGATTATTAGTTCATAATGTACATCAACTGCTTGCAATATGTAAAGAAAATGAGTGCCTTATGAATGGTTTTCTGAAGACACATCATCAATCATTCAATTCCTCAAATATATTATAAAGAAACCAGAATCACAATGTTTTAAGATCACTTGCTGGCAAAGAAAGCAACCCCAAAGTTCAGTCTCAGACAACAAACAGGGAAATGTGTCCTATCCCATCCATCCATCCATCCATCCATCCATCCATCCATCCATCCTCATTCTTCTCCTCCCTGTCTCCACCAGTTCATGAAAAACCAAACTTCTGTAGCAGACAAAATGAATTTAATTACCTTATTTTCTGTCCTCTTCTTTTTCCCCTTAGTTACAGGGATGTGGAAAATGTCTACAGTATGGGTGCTCTGGGCAAAATATAGATACTTTGTAATAAAAAAAGAAATGCATAGGTAAGGAATCTGGGCTGGAAAAGCGTCACTGCAAAAGGTTACCAGTCTTAAAGCTTGTGAGATACAAACTAGAGGAGGTGAGGGGTTTACAAAAGAGATAACCTCAGACAATCCTTTATGCAGGCAGTGTACAGGGGTGAATTTAATCAGTTCAGAGGTGGCTCATTATTTTTATATAAACAACTCGTTTCCATTTCCAGTTAGCTGAGTGCTCCTGCTGCTGGGCACTGAAGGAAGCTCAGCAAGGGCACAGATATTGAGAATGGTGGTAACTTCAAATGATTTAATATCTGTACTGTAAGAGAAGTTAATTTATCATGTGAGAATGAATTCAGAAAAGAACTTCTTATTTCTGCTAATAAAATATCTTCTTGCTAGAAACCTAGTTTCAGTTTTTCATGCAGGCAGCAATTTTTATTAATCTCTACCATTTGACTGACACATATTTCAATTTTCAGATGATTTTTCTGCAGTGCTGGAACAGTATATTAGCTGAAAAATACACTCTGGAATGTGAGTGTAAAGTATGCATCCATTATGCAGCAGCATCAAGGCAGAATTAGACTGCACTCTGAGACAAGATATAGTGTCTGTCACTCCTGTGAATGAGCCTTGATTAAATTTAATTCCCTACAGGGACAAAGGTTCAAAAGTTCCTGGTTTAATAAAACATACGGCAGAAAATGTGGGCAATAGTCAAGTATGTGAAGCGTTAGCACTGTAAATGGATCTGTTTCCCAAGTACGTGCATTTCCTCTGCACACAGCTACAAATACCTTGTTCTAAAATAACCCCGTGTTTGCAGTACTCACAGAATGTGTGTGAAATGTCCCACAGTAGGCATAGGTACAGCTTTGTGTACACTTCGAGCGAGGAACAAAAATTTCAAGATATCACTGCAAACTAGAAGTTCTGGGGTCTTTTATTTAACTGAAATATATTTAAAAATATAGAAGTGATATATTATTTATTTTGTTATTCAGTTCAATGTAACTGCACCCACATAAAGCCTTTAGAGAGCCCTTTTATCTCCTATGAAATTTTCCGTAGATAATGCCTCAAAGCTGAACTACTTGTAGCTTGGGAAGATGATGGGAGGTGATTATCAGAGTTCAGGGTATGATTTTCACATAAGCATTTGATAGTGTTGAGCAAATACAAAACTTTATTACATAAACCAAATTATATAAATTATAGTATAATATAAACCAAAATACAAAATCATTCCAGGTCCTGGAATGGAGGATGACCTGCTCAGAGACTGCACTGAGGATCCTCGTGCTACAATAATTGGATGCATAAATGGAAGGAGATGACAGAGGTTTGGGGGTTTAACCATCTTAACTGAAACTGTGGCCAATTGTAGTGCATGTTGTTGAACTCCTCATTTTCTCATATAAAGGGTTCAAATTGTTTGGTAATGTCTTCTGGGACAAAAACCTAAATGTTTTGATAAAAGAAACAGCACTTCAAACTACTCATAATTTTCATGGACTGCTTTTCAAACTTGTTCATGTATCTGAATTTTGCGTCAAGTGGTTCAAGGAAAAAAAAGTTTATTTCTCATTCTTGCCAAGAGACAAAAATCCAACCCAGAACAACAACCACCACATAGAAACAAAATCTTTCCCCAGGCTTGTATTGAGACACACCTACACCAAACACAAGAACCAAATGGATAATTTCATACACCTTTTTAATGTACATTTCCACAATTCTTTTTCCTTTCAATGAGTGCACCTTCAGAGGCAAGGATAAAACCAGCAGATTTGTCTTCCACAGAAAAGCATAACTGGTCACAACACCCAATGTGAATTCTGTCAGGATGCTGTCAGCAATAACAGGTCTTAATTGTTCTGACCAGCTTCCCTGGAATTACCCCCCAGTTTACCCCCTCCAGACCTCCCCTGCCCCTGTTCTCTAACAGGGCTTCCTGGGTGGATCCCAGGTTTATGTCATCACCTTGCCTGCAATCCTGTCTCATTCCTGCTGCCCCTGAATGGCCCTGGCCCTGGTTCATGCCCTCTCCTGTGTCTGGGCTCCTGACAGATGCAGCAATAAGCCCCTGGCTCTGCTGAACCCAGCTGCTGAGGGCATTGCCTGTGCTGGAGTTACCCTTGGCCCCTGGCTCACCCTCCCTTTGGAGCAGCCCCACTGTCACTGTTCCCTGACAAACAGGACAAAAGTTTACTGAACTTACAGCAAGGTAAGTACTGGTAACCATTAAGAAAATTTCCCAACTGTGACCTTTTTTAAGGTCCCTTCCAGTCCTAATTTCCCCGAACCCATGAGGTGCTTGCAACAGCCACAAATGAATCTAAATTCACAGGTTATAAAGCTAAGGGATTTTGGGTTTTGGTTTTTTGTGGGTTTTTTTGGTTTTGTTTTTTTTTTTTTTCTCCTGAGTGGCTCCAGGGTGTATTTGCATGGTTCTTCACAATTACAGCTGACACCTCCTCTTCAAAACTCCATGGAATTGCTGCTCTGCAGCAGACCTGTAACTGATCTAATAACAAAATTTCAGTTAGCTGTCAGCTTTGGCACCACTGGTGGTCCCACTAACCCAGCAGCTCCTTTTTAGCTTTTCTCACAGAATACAAGTGGATCTGCAGACAATCTGCTCTTGATGCCAGTAAGTGCATCTTGAGACTTTTCTATCTGCCACTAAGGTATATTCTGGCCATCTTCAGAAAAAAAAAAAAAAATATACTAGATAAGCCCATATGGGATTCTTAAAATATCTGTAACATCCCAGAGAAACAGATTTTGCTATTTTGCAAAATACCACTGCAAGCTTTCCTGTACAATGCATTTTGTATGAGGCATGAATAAATTTCTTTGATACTGAGATGCCCAGCTGGGGTGTCTCAGGCCACAGCTTGTGTGACACAGCACCATGGCATCAACATGACGGCTGCCTCCGGACAAACATGTTAAATTAAAATAATCATGAGCACAAACTGGAAAATAAATGAGTTAGCTTTGTATTTGCAATGGAAATCAATCAGGGCACACGAGAGCTTTCACTTTGATGTTCTCCCAGATTTGTATAATAGCTGTTTTGATGTTTGCCTGAGACGTGCCTCCATATTTTTCCAGCCCTGCATCATGAAGGTGAATACAAATGTAACTGCTGACTCTCTCTTCTCCTTCACTGAAGTCTTCCATTGCCTATCAACACAAGGAAAGCAACCCAAAGGATATATTACTTCAATTAAAGAAGTCACGTCCAGGCAATATGATGAAGTAGGAGATAAGCACAATGTGTATGGTCAGAAGAGCTATTCCTGTTACAGCCGAGCTGAATTAATATTTTATGGACATAATCCACACACAAACACACCCTCACCTCCCCAGAGCTGCTTGTTCTCATCCTTAGCTGCTGCCTCAGCCAGACATCCCTGCCATTGGGTTTCATTTGTTTGTTCCACTTTGAACAGGTTGAGGTGTGCAGGCTTTAAATCAGTTCTGAGAAATGACCCAACTGAAAAAGAAGAACTCTCTTTAAAAGAAAAATGTTGTTTCAAGCCAGCTCAGTCTATTGGCTAGAGAACAACCAGGCAAATACTTAAAAGAATAGTGCTAAGAGGTGAAATTTCTGCTGGCCTTGAGGTGTGGAAGGAGGAAGGGGTCAGGGAGATAAAAGATTTCCCTGAATCTGCTGCCTGCAGTACAGCTCATGTCCCCATTCCATAAGGTAAAAAGCATTATCTAAAATACAGAAATGGAGAAGGAGATTCCCTTTATGGCACCCTCATTAGCTGTTTTATTCTCAAATGACTGAAAGCACTGATTAAATCAGTTTTCAGACACCATAAAAGAAGTCAGCTCTACTAGTGCCTCAGCTCTACCAGTATGGGGTTTTTCTGCAACCAAGAAGTTGAATCCAAGTGCTGCTAAATGATGACTTTTATGAAGTTGCTTTAGATTATGTTTATTATCAGGAATTTGGTATCTGCAGGTTTAGCCTCTCCTTTGTGAAATGACATGCTCTTAAACTTCAAGAAAAAACATTTGTCATTTAAAAAAAAAAATCTCTAAGAACTAACCCATCTGTAATTATTAGAGTTCTATGCTCTTCATCTTACTGCCTGCCTTCCATGTCTTCTTTGATGGACTTTTCCCTATCATTCATAAATAATTGACACTGTTGATGATTTTCCTTAAAATATGACATCTATCAAAGACCTTAAGAGAACAGCATAGAATAGCATAGTATCGTTTCTTACCCAGAATAGAAATAAAAAATTCCAATTCCTGAAGATGCATGCCACCTAGGATAGATTTTTTCATTGGCATTACTATTACCTTCCTCTTTTGTCTGCCTTCCTTTCTGTTTTTGTTTGTTTTTGGGTTATTGGGGTTTTTTAAACAGTACTCAGGTTTGATCATTCCTGTTAATAAGCAAGGCAACACTTGAATCCTGCAGCCCATTTGGGGTTCTGGATTTTGTAGAAATATAAATTAAATTCTTCTCAGTAAAAGTTTCTTTATTGAAGAAAAAGCATTGGAACAGATTGCTCAAAAGTGGAGTCACTGTCCCTGGAGGTGTTAAAGAATTGACTGGATGTAGCACTCAATGCCATGATCAAGCTGGAGATCTACCAAAGGCTGGACTAAATGATCTTGAAAGTCTTTTCCAATGTAAATGATTCGGTGATCTTGCTTGGAAGGGCTTCCTGCTAAATTTTTTGCCACTAAACTCAAAGGAAGAAGTGGCTGATCTCCTAGTCTATTCTCCAGTCAAAGTAGAAAACTCACTTTTCTAAGCTATGACTTTGGCCTTCCAAAGATGGGCCTGTTTTCCTGAGGTGAATGATTCCCTATCAGTGGTCTGAGACCCACAAACCCATAGGGTCACTTTCAGTGCATCATGTCAAGACCCTGATAGTGCCCACTAGCTTGGGTGTGAGTGGGGTTCTTATCAAATCAAAGTATAAATATTTCTAGCTTGACCTTTGCAGACAGCCTAGGTATTAAGTGGTATTGCTTCTCTCCTCTACTGTTCCTACCAAACTAGATCCTTTTCATGACTGACCCTGTGTCTGAAAGTGGAGGGCTGACCAGAGTTAGTCCCAGCAAGAGTTGCACTGGCTGCCAAGTTTCATCTCACAGGTCCAGGCACTGCACACTAAAAAAAGGACGAAGGGTACAACATTCATATGCTCCACAAAATCTGTAGTCTTAGATTGGCCATGAAAATTTAATCAGGCCATCAAAACAATTTGTAACTTCTAGAAAACATCACTGGCTTGGCTGGTAAAAGAAATAGTCAAAAATGGTCTTCTGCAAGGTTCTCATCTCAGATCTACACTGTGGTTTAACTTGCAAAAATTAAAAAAAAAAATATAGCAGGGTCAGACTGAGGGTAGCCTCTGGTAGTTGCTAACACCTAAGGGAAGAAAAGAATTAAGAAGCTATTCAAGAAGATTAGGCGCATCTGCAAGATGTCTGTAATACTGTTAAGTCAGGGATAAAAACCTGAAATTAGGTAGAGGGCAGCATTTGCAGGTCTATATTTGAAAAAGGACACAGACTTGGTATGCTAAGACTGCAAGTAAGATTTTAGAAGTAAGGGCCCTCTTCTGGAACTAAACAGGTCTAGCATTATGAAGGTAATCTTTCTTTTTTTTTTTCCTGACTAGAAAGTGCTATATTGATAGACAGGGCAGCTCCACTCTACTGTACTAAGGAGATAATACTCAGGAGGTAATGGGAGGGTTTCATTTGGTGGTTTTGTTTTCTCCACATCAATGGTGAGATCATTGTTGAATGCTGTGCCCAGTTCTGAAATTAGTGCCTCTGAAAAGACACTGAAAAATTTGGAATGGCCTCAGAGGAGAGCTGAGAATGACTGGATCTGGAAAGGTCCAAGAATAAAAGAAAGAAAAACTGTATGTATCAGTAAGTATATGCTGAGCTTGCATTTCAGTAGAGAAGACTACTGAAGTTGCATACAAATAAATGAAACCAAAGGTTTGTTTTGTTTGTCTTTACAAGAAAAAAAAAAAACAAAAACAAAAAAACAACTTACTCAGGATTTCCCACACCAAGCAAAAGCTGAGTTGTTTTCAGTCCCTGATGTTACCTCCAATGGGAATTGTGGCTTTGTGAAGAAAGAGAGGCTCAAAGGCCAGGGCTGCAGGGCAGCGCAGGTGAGAGACTCGGGGCAGCTCCTGCAGCTCACAGCCCGGCAGGGCAGGACACACAGGGGCTGGGACGGGCCTGGACGCGGGACAGGCGCTCCCAGCTCGCGGTGTGGACACACACCTGGGCACGGGGGCACTAGGAGGCCGCTCCAGCCATAAAAAAAAAGGGTTCCGCTCTGTCTTTGTCCCTTTTCCTCAGCCCCCCTCGCCCAGGTACCGCCACGGCTTGTCTCCCGGGGCGGAGCTGGGATGAAGCAGCGGCATGGGAGGCTTTGCCATGGCAGCCCGTGACAGGGAGAAGGGCACGGGGGAACCACGGCTCCCTTGCGTTCAGGGCGCTGCCGCACCAGCGAGCGGATCAGTGATGGGGTTCGCCCTCACAACCCGCACGGCTGGCTGTGAATCCGCGAGCCTGACCTGACTTGCGAAAGCCTGAAATCCGTAGTAGGCAAGGATTGCCTTCACCTCTGGAACAGGCGGATTGACTTAATGGAATTAACTACAAACATAGCTGCCTCTCAGGCGTCTTAGCAATCCCCTGGAAAACACTGCAGTGAGGGACAGGCAGGTGTATGCTCCCCGGAGCATTTACCAGCCATGCGTTCGGCGGAATCAGCAGCGAATCCCAAATAGAGCCGGCCCGCCCGGGAGCGTGAGGCCGCCACTGCCACTGCCGCCTCGGAGCTCGGCACAGCCGGTGCCAAGAGGCTGCCCGGGCCGCCCTCCGGGGGCGCCTTCCCGAACGCGGATCCTCCGCACGGTCGGCAAACGCTCCACCACCAGGTGGCGGCGCGGGCCGGGGCTGTGGGGCAGGGACCGCCCCATTCCTGCCGGGACCGCCCCCCTCCGGCCGGGACCGCCCTTCTCCTGGCCGTGGTTGTGCCGTGCCCGCGGCCGCCCTCAGCGCGCCGCCGCCCGTGGGAGGGGGAGCCGGGCCCGGCGCGGCGCTGGCGCTGTGTGGGCACGGTGGCGGAGAGAGGGATGCGTTTCAAAAAACAGAATCACAGGATCGTTCGGGTTGGAAGGGCCTCTGGAGATCACGGGCTCCAACCGCCTGCCAAGGCAGGGTCACCTGGAGTGTGGTGACATTCATGCAGGAATGTGTCCAGGTGGGTTTGGAGTGTCTGCAGCGAGGGAGACTCCACACCCTCCCTGGGCAGCTGCTCCAGTGCTCTGCCACCCTTAGTGCAAAGTCCTTCCTGATGTTGAGATGGGTCTTTTTGTGTTTTAATTCACAGCCGCTGCCTCTTGTCCTGTTGCTGGGCACCACTGCAAAAAGCCTGGCTCCAACCTCTTGGCCCCCACCTTGGATATATCTATATGTACTGATGAGCTCCCCTCTCAGCCTTCTCCAGACTGAACAGACCCAGCTCCTGAAGTCTTTCCTCATAAGAGATGCTCCAGACCCATCATCAGCTTTAGTCAGACGGTTACTGACCAATATTTTATTTTTTTTTTTAACTATTTAGAGGATTGAAGATGTCAGATTTGTGAGGCAATAACACTCTTTTACTATGGTGCCATTAGAATACTGCCTCGAGGAGATGCAAATGTAGAGAGCTAGCTTGTGTAAATTCCTCATGGTGGTGTATTCAGCTGGATTAGTTCCTTTAAACAAATCTCCTCAGGCTTAAGTTTTAAATTAAGATAGTGAGCAGTCCTGCTGAAGTTGGAGAAACAGAGAATTTGGTATGGAAGTTCATTGAATCAGGACTAGCCTATATATTCAGCCTCTTTAAAACATTTTCTCTTTGGAATGGGGGTGGAAAACAGGTGGAAAATCTATTTTACTTTCTTCGGATTTTCCTAGTGTGCCTGTACCCACAGCACATCTGGTCAGCCTGCCAAAATGTGCGAGGAAAATAATAAAGATGAGATGTGGTTCTGCCTCAGCATGACCTTAAACATTTGTTGGCTTTAGCAAAGTTCTGCTCAATACAAATGAAGATCTGAAAGGTATAATTAATTTATTATAAATCTATTATTGATGGCAAGAAAAGCAAGCTCCCTAAAAATGAACACAAGCCATGGTGTTTGTCTCAAGGATTCCATTACTCCAGCTGAGATAGCAACAAAGCACTTCGAAGGTTAATTATGGACCATATGATGGCAGGAACAGGTGAGATGTGGTAATCATGTCATCACCAGAGAAGCTTTAGAGACTTACATTTCCAAAGGTCTATATTTAAAAGATGAAGGGAGGTAGTGTAAAAGCCAGGAAGTGGTGAGAGAGAAAGCATGAAGAAAAACTCACCGAGTGAGCAGTTAGAAGAGGCTCTTGTGTCAGTGAAATACCATTCTGCTTGTTTAGCATGGGACATTTCATTTTAGCATATAAAGGAATTCAGGTGTCAGAATGAGTTTACATGAGTTTACTAAACTCCATTCACACTTTCAGTTGTTAAGGGGAAAATATGCTGATTTATAGTGACTAATAAAAATTACCATATTATTTTGATGGCGCTTATATGGTTCTAGCCCTTCAATGCTGACCACAAATTTGAATTCCTAAGATAATTTTCAAGTCAGTTTCCTATGATGAAGGAAGTCTTGTCAGATGTTTGATGGAGCCTGACTAATTAAGAAACTGCTTTCAGGCTCTGTTATAAGATCAGAGATTCTTCTTGATTTGCATCTTAATAAGAAATCATTGATGGTGTAAGGAGTTCCTTTGGTTATTAAAATATGACCTGAATATTGCAACCTGTTACAAGAATATGTTATATGAAAGTGGTGCAGAGAGGAAATATTCATCACACATTTCTGTTTTTTAGTTGTTTCCAGTTCATACTGCATATCAAATTAAGGGACTCTAGCATCCTTATTAAATTTACTGGTCAGGAGCTGAGGAACATTATTAAGTGCTTGCATTTGCTGCTTGAAATATGACAAGAAGCAAAGATGTGTAAGACATTAGTAAAGAGCAATTTTGTGCCTGGTGCTTTCAAGCTCACTTATAGATGCTATTTACATGTCATCACTAGCCCCTCCTCATGTTCTACTTGTCACCTGCAGAAGAGGAGACACAGCACAGGCAGAGGGAAATAAATAATAAAAGGGATGAAATTCAAATGTAGGAGGAGACAGAGTAATAAGGAAATTTTATATAATGCTCTTTATCTTGAGTACTCCTTAAAGTAGAAGTGAACAGTACCTGTAAACAAGGTGTTGCTTCCTTCCCTAGCTCAGAAATCCCTAAACTGTAGCACTTTTAGCTGTTAGTCAGACTGTGGCATAAACCCCTAATCTGTCTCTGTGGCCCTGTGCACGAGTTAGGTACTGAGGGCAGTGTTACTGAGAGGTTACTCACACCCTTCTCTCACATGATGTGATTAATGCAGAGCAAGTGACTCCAAAACCTAAGGGTGGCCAGAGGGGAGTAATGGTGGATTGTCCCAGATCTCAAAGAATGTGTGAGTGGATGGTGTTAATAGCCTGATTATGTAGCAGCAAGGGTTTTAACATGGATTATGAGGCATATAATTTTATTCTTTAAGGGGAAACTAATTTGACAGTGAGCACCTTGTAGGGTAAGATGGCTTTCTAGAGGAGCTGTGGGACTGGCCAGCTTTTATTTCAGGGAGCATGTAAGTCCTGATGGATGCTGCAAGTGTTCATGCCTGATCTGTAGTGCTCTGAGAGCGTTTACAGGCACCCTGACTCACCAGGATGTCTCCTGCTCTTACACTTTTTTAGGGCTTAGTGTTTTACTAAAGGAGTTCTACCTTGTTTGTACCACTTATGCATCTGTAACGAGATTTGTATCAGATGTCACAGGCTCACTGCTTAGAAATCTCACATAGCAGACACTTATGTTTCAGAGGAATGGCACTCAGAAAAATCAGCTCCAAAAACATTGTTGACCTTCTGTGAGCTATGTTAAATGACCTGTATTAGAGAACCAGCAGTAATTGTGTGCTCAGTTTTAGCTGCCCAAGAAAAGATGCAATCATACAGGTACACAGAAGGAGTCTAAGCAGACTATTCCTATTAATTTTTATGTTTCTTAAAATTTTCCTTTCTGATTGTTGATGAGATCTGCTTTGGAAGGTTGTAATTGTTTATAACATAATTTCTGTTCAGTAACACTTCCTCAGTTCTCTCACTGTCAGAGACTCCTAAAACACAGTTGTGTGTAACTCTATAGAAACATAACTAGGTGACAATTTCAGAGGAAGTTCAGCTTTATTTGGGCTGAACAGCTGGAAAAATTTTAGATACTGCATGATTTGCAAAAATGTTTCTGAGTTCTCCTAGAGATTGTTTTTGTGTTTTTTTTTTAATCATCTGATAGCTACACAATAAACTAAATTATTATAACACCAGGAATCAATCAGAAATAATTTCAAGATAGAAGGAGACTGTATATATGCAAATATCATAAAAGATATTTCATAACAACCCCTTCAAAATTGTAATTTGCAACTTGAAAGACTAAATAATCTGATTTTCTTAGAAGTGTATTTCAAATGCCTCTTGATTTGGAGCAACTGATACCTCCTAATTTGAGGGACCTTTTCAAGTCTGGACTAATCCCCATTTCCTTTTTAAACCCAGAGAGAATGTGTAGGAGTTGTCGCTATGAAGATGTATTACCATCTCAAAAGCGGCTGTTAAGAAATTATTCAGAAATAATAAACTGGAGTTATCAATACTTGAACTAGCTTTAATTTAGCCATTGAAGTAATGGAAGTGGCAGTACAAGAGTTTGATAGGAGTAATTGGCTCTCAGCAGGTAAGCTGGGTAAAACTCAGTTCCTTCCTGCCATGGATGGCCTTTGATATAAAATTCTACCACTTGACCAACCAGTTTCAGGTAAACTTGGCTGTCTCTACAGTGCTGCTCTAGCTAAGTTCTCTTTGTGTGAGAACTGTTCTAAGTTGCTGGCCTAAAATGGTTTCTGAATCCTCTTTTTTTCTTTCTCCTTCATTCCAAAATAATAGCAATACATGCTCATTCATAGAGCAAGACATATTTTTCTTTTAGGAGCATGGTATTTAATTTCTGTAGTCCAAGCCTATCTTGTATAAAAGTTCACTTCCCATAGATTAAAACTCTGCCTTTCTTTCAGCTGGAAGAAGAGATTCAAATATTTGATCCTTGAGATCACCATCTCAAGCCTCAACACTGGAGATACCTAAAAACAGCAGATTAATTTCTTACTGTACGAGTTAAGTATGGTGCCAAGGTAGATAACCTATTTTAAGACATGTATTTTATGTCAAATGATCCCTAACATTATACTCAAGTAGTATTCAATTACTCCTATTGAGAGTGTTTATGATACTGCAGTGTGTAGTGGTTTCTATTCCATATGCTTAGAGAACAGGCCCAAAGACAGACATTCACATGAAAAATGTCCAGATTTTTATTGCTGTGCCATCTGTGCTGTATAACTCTATAGTTTCTGGTTTGCATTAATGGCATCATGAAAACTGATGACAAAGAGGAGAGAAATAATCACAGATTATTCAAAATTATTCCTGCAATAGCTGAAATCTGTAAATTTGTCAGATGATATGTATTTACACATTTGTCTCCAGGAAAGTTAACATTTTAAGCAGTGGTTTAAATGGAAGGGCAGGCAACAGATGTGGCTGAGAAGTGAATGGACCAATCTGAGCTACACTGTTCAGGTAGTGTGGTACCTATCATATTCCCTCAGATCCTGTCCCTGCTGATTTTAAATTCTTCAAACGTCATTTTCCTTCTCTTCTATGTGAGAATGAGGAAAAAACTGTAAGTAAGTATATTGTGTGTATGTCTAGAACAGCTTAGTGAAAACCTTAGTTCAAGAAATGAGATTATAGTGATATAATCCCATTGGTACGGGATGAGATTTAGTCATCCACTTTTGTAGAAAAGGCTTCCAAAATATGAATCTAGTTCTCAGAAAAGTTCTTTTCCTTGCCATGGTCATTTCTTTGAGAAGGATGCCATGATAGATTTGTAGCTTTCTTTGAATTCAGAAAAAAGTTTACAGATGCAGAATTGCAGTTATTTATAAAGATCCAAAATACTGTTGCATGGGTTTGTGAAGGGATGGCTAGATCTCAGAGTTTTGGTGGTATTATCATTATTTTTAATTTCAACAACGTGGCAAGAAGGGGTTGTGTGAGCCTTAATTATACCTATTATTTTCCTTTATCCTTCTCTTTAATTTCTACTTTAATAAGTAACAAAAGTTAAGTACAGTTTTAGAAATTCTTGTGGAAGTTTGAAGTGTTTGCAGTAGTCTCTGGAATATTTTTTCTATAGGCGGAGTAGCAGAGAAATTACTTTTTAACTTAAAAAGATCAATGCCTTGTAACCAAGGGTAGGACAGAGCCCAGAATGGGGAGAGAAGATTCTCCCACAGGAACTATCTGATGTTGTTTAACAAAAAAGAATCTTGCTTGTTTGTGGGTCTTTTGCACTCAGAGTTTGGAATTTGGATTTCTAGATTGTTAATGATAATGCTAATTACACAAAGAGGATACGTAACAGGTAGAATCATAGGTTTCAAGGGGTTTTGATATTATTTTTTCTATAAATTCTTTATGACTATGGTGTTATGTTGCTGAAAAAGCTCAGAGTATTTGGGCCATAAATTACTGTATGTACACTGTCTTAAAGAGTGTATAGAGTGCACAGTGAACTACAGGCTGGGGTCAGAGCTTGAAAGCTGCCCAACAGAAAAGGGCCTGGGGGTGCTGGTCAGCAGTGGCTGAACAGGAGCCAGCTGTGCCCAGGTGGCTGAGAGGGCCAATGGCACCTGGCCTGTACCAGCAATGGCATGGCAGCAGGACCAGGGCAGGGATTGTTCCCCCTCTACTGGCACTGCTCACCTCAAATCCTGTGTTTGTTCAGTTTTGGGCTCCTCACTACAAGAAGGACATTGAAGTGTTGCATATAGGTCCTTCCTGTAGGGAAGGTTTACGTCAGGTATGAGGAAACATTTCTTCACAGAAAGGGTTGTTAAGCATTGGAATAGGCTGCCCAGGGAAGTGTTGGAGTCGCCATCCCTGGAGGTATTTAAAATATGTGTAGATGTGTCACTGAGGGACGTGACTTAATGGTGGCCTTGGCAATGCTGGGTCAATGGTTGGGCTCAAAAAAATCTTATAGTTCTTTTCCAACCTTAACAATACCATGATTTTATCTGGGGAAGAATTGACCAGATGGAAGTCAACCTGTAATACCAGAAGTCAGGTACTTACTACAGACAGTTCTAGACACTTGGTTTCAGTGCTGAAAACTAGACTGCTGATCTCACATTTGCTAATAACAAGCTCAGTGCTCTGGACTAAAAAGACTGCAGCTCCTGCAGGAGTCTGTCTCTTGTCACTCTGTAGCAGGATCTAGCTGACTAGATACCATTTCTTGATCACAAGCAAGGTACAAGCATCTTAAAAACCTTGAAATAACTCCACAATGAAAAAAAAAGACAAAACCAAAACAAAATAACAAAACAAATGAAAAAAACAACCAAAAAAAACAAAACAAAAAAACCCCAAGGAGAATGCATTGAAAAAAAAATCAAAAATACTGCATTTGAAATATTTTATTCTAGTTGAAGCTGTACCTTTAACAAAAATGTTACACTGTCTGTCTCAATTTTAACACCATAGTTACAGAGAAACCTGTTGACTGTTATCTGCCCTCCCCTTTTCTCATTTTACAAATGCCTTCATTTTGGAAGAGGGAGGGGACAGAGGCAATATTGAGAAAAGAGAGATGTATCTGCGGTATCTGCTGGGAAATAAATATATCCCACTGATTTCTGCATTTGCCATGCATCAGCAGCTTGCTGCCTTTTTCCCTGTGTGTTAATTAAAGAGTTGTTGTAGAGGCAGTGAAGGGCCAGCCTTGCCGTTGCCCTTGTCTCACAGGGTTTATGCAGATGGCAGGATCACACAGGGCTGATCTCACATCTTGTCCTGCTCTGAGTTGTAACATCATCACAACTTCAGAGCACACAGTGTGTGGGACCAGTGAGTGTCATTGCCTGACTTGGCCCGTGAGAAACCTGGAAATATCAGTGTGTCCAGTTCTGTTCTTCCTTGTTTGGGCTTTCTCTGCAGTCTTCTGTCCCAGCCTTGAATGTCGCTGTAGCGTTTCAGAAAGCTGCTTCATGTGAAAAAGGCCTGGCCTCTCCTAAGTACAATAGCTCCTTGTTCTGCTGCCAAAAAATAGCATCATCAGATACTTGGATTATACAGAATATTACAGAATAAAGACAGCAACAGAAATACACTGTTATTTTTCCTTACTTATATCCTGCCTTGTGACAGGAATGCCTCCCCCTGCCATGTTCATTGGTTAACAATAAACAAAGATGCTTTTAACAGCTGTCTCACTATAGCCTCTATCCTCTGTGGAGAGTAATACACTAGAGCCATGATAGTGTTTAAAACTGGCTTACCATCATAGTTTTATTCTTTTAGTATACTTCATTTGACTTATAATCTATCCTAAACACAGATGATATCCTTTTCTTACATCTATGTGCAGTGGAGCACCTACAACTCAAATATTAAAGAACAGCTTAACAATTTTTTAAAACTTTTTAATTAACATCGACAGAGTTAATTGTACGCTGAAGAGATGCAGTGTCACCACAAAACTCCAGAAGTGACCAGAAGTTGTAATTTACCTCAGGGATTAGGGCCTGCTTCTGCCTTTCATTCCTATTAATAGAAGGTATTGTTTCTCAATGTTTTTGGAAATTATGTAAATGTACTTGGCTGAATATCAAATACTGATTTACTAGAAGCCTTTTTTTAAAAACCTTAGAAAATTGTTTACTTTGCCCAAGGGAAATACTTTAGAGGAAAGGATAAGGACTTCACTTTCCCTAGCTGTAGATCCCTAATTTTTTTAAAACAAAATTAAGATTTTAATTTCCAAGGACTCCCTCTGTAGTCCACAGAGAGGAATTGGATCTCACAGGGAATTCCTGATCAGAAGTCTATCTCAGATATTCTGTGCCACCCTTCAGAAGAGGCTTGTGGAGGAGAGGAGGGAGAAAATTGTCTCAGACACCGCCTGCAGTATATGAGGGATGGACGTGCCTTAGTGGTCGCAGTTTTTCAGTGCTGGAGGCTGGCTGGGGGCTCTCCTGACAGGCTGCTATGCACAGATGGAGAGGGAGGTGCCACCTGCTATTGTGCCCCATCTCCTCCAGAGCTGCTGTAAAAATAATGGTGAGTTAGAACATCTTGTGAGCCCAGTACCTGAATTGTGTGCCACCAGTTCACAGCTGCCTTTTCTTTGAGGTATCAGTCCAACCTTTCTCTTCTCTTACAGTTTCTCAGTTAACACTTGTCTTTTGTTTTTCATAAATGTTATAGATGAGATATCTGTCATTTTGGGGCAAAATCTTCTTTGCTCATGCTTACAGCAAGCAAATTACATGACATTAAGTTCTGACTAATGCTTTGTTCCAATTGTGGTTGTCAGCTGTGAGTGATAACGTCGGCATTCAGAAAGCACTGTCTCTGCCTTTGCATGTGAAGAGTGGTCTCAGGAATGTGCTCCAGCACTGCAGCCCCTCTGCCCTGCCACCTGCTGTCCCCACAGCTGTCTCAGGCTGCCCATGAGGAGCCTGGTCACTTGGATCTATGAGAATGGAGCTGCTCAGCCATTTGAAGTTGTGTGTGCATATTCACCCAAGTCCAGGATTCAGATACTCAAAACATGTTTTGGATCTACCCAAAACTGAACTTCAGGGAAGTCACCAAGGAACTTTGAGGTACACTGATTGATTTAGTGAATTCTAGGTGGGCACTGACCTCCTGCATCTTTGTAATAAAAGTCCTTCAATTTGATGCTCTTTTGCACTGCACTGCTCCATCTTCTTAGTTTTTATTAAACTTTTATTCAAACAGAATGCTTTAAGTATCTGCATCTTGAAATTAATTGCCAGATTCTTTAGTATTCATTGCCAGATTCTTTAGTATTCATCATTCTCATCTGAAAACATTGCTCAGCTCTTCTACAGCAATTGAGGCATATAAAACTTCCTTGATTATGAAACTTTGGTGAGTTCAGAAGTCAGAAGGATACTGACTCTCCTGACTGTGGTGGCTGTGCTGTTGCTTTTGCCGTCAGCAGTGTTTACCTTTATTAATAGATACTACTTTGTTTTGTTCTCATTTAGCCTGGTAGCCTAACATTTAAAGTAGCTGAGAATCAGATTTTACCTGCAGAACGTTTCATTTACTGAAGGCTATTTGAAATTACTGGTTTAATGAATGTATTGCAACTTAGCCAATAACCAATAACATCACCTACTTTCTGTGCAATTCCAGTTCTGCATAACAAAGAGAGGGCCATATGTATCCAGGGGAAACGGAATCAGCTAAGCAGAAAATAAAGTCTGTCAAAACACTACATAAATGCTGTACATGCATCTTTTTTAATTGAGTTGGGTAAGTTGAGAAATTTCCAGTGTATTCTGAACGTTTAATCCCTGGACCAAGGCAAAAAATGATCTGCCACTCCTCAAGCTAAAATGCAAGTCACAAGTCAAACAATTAGCCCTTTAAAGAAACAGTGAATATGTGTAAATTGGTGGTGGTTTTAGAGCTCCTTGGTTCAAGTAATTTCATGAATTTAGTTTATTGATTAAGAAAAGCTATATCAGGAGCTTGACTGCCACCCTCCCCACAGAGATGGAACCTAATGTCCTAAAGTACAGGCTGACATGAGAAGAGTTTGAAGTCTACAGAGCTAAGCAGAGATGTGCTTGTATCTGAGAGTAGCTCTTATGGTACATTTGGCTTAGCACATGCAAAAGACCTCTAATATTTCTATCTTGTAATAAGGGCTTTAAAAACCTCCTCTCATAAAGAAGATGCTGGAAGGGAGGGGAAGAATCTTCTTAATGATTCCTTTCAGTGGGTCACTGCTCTGCCGTGGCTCTCTAAGCTGCTGTGGATTTTAACATTTTCTCGAGCACAGCTGGGATTTCTTTCTTCCCTGGCATTTTTCACTCAGATATAAATAGCTACTAGAGCAATATTACCAAGAATATCTTTAAAGAAATAACTGATGAAGCCGTAAAAAAAATCTTGAAGTAAAGCTTTCCAGAATGACTGCTATCATTTTCATGCCTCTGTTCTGAGTGCTCATGAGTTTATCTAGAAATTATAAATTCAGGGAAAGAAATAGAAGGTGTATGATGAGTACAGCAGATGGGATATTTAGTGTATCTTTTTAGAGATTCTTTTTCTTAATGCAGTATTATTTCTGTCAAAATTGAAATGCTTTGAAAAGTATGCTAAGTTGATGTAAGTCTGTTCAAAGGAAAACTGATAAAGCATTAAAAAGTCCAGCAAAGAATATTTTGACCATTTTTACAATTTTTTTAAAATGTGAAATGTGTTATTTAAAAGAATAAAAGAAATCTAAATTCTAGGAAATGTATTGCAGCAACAGAATAACAAAATATATTTGGTTTAAATGGGAAAAAATTGAACTTGAAAAAAAAAAAAAATCTGTGAAACAGAAAATCCAGTTCCAGGTCTGTTTAGTGACTATTTCCTAAATCTGCAAATACTTTTGATTCATAGAATCATGAGTCATGATTCTGTAAATACTTTTGATTGATGGTTTTAAAGGGAGAGAAGATTCTTAAATGTCATCTCACAAATGCAAGTGGATTAAGATCTCCTGAGCCACCTGCTTGTTTAAGTGGGGACGGCTTGATCATCCTGTGGAAGCTCTGTTCCACATGTTCCTCAGAATGGTGCCTCAGCACTGAAACTTAGTTGTGCCCTTCTCTGAAAACTGTGTGAAGAGATTTTTCCAAGCTGTAAATATCAATAGTCTCAGACTAATTATGCTTTTGCAAAGCACAAGGCTCTCGATTACCTGAAGTGTAGGCTGTGCAGGAGGGAGGAGGGCTGTTCGGAGTGATGTTGTTTGTCTTCCCAAGTTATGTGTGATGGAGCCCAGCGTTCCTGGGGATGGCTGGACACCTGCCCATGGGCAGTGGGGATTGAATTTCTTGTTTTGCTTTGCTTGTGCTTATAGCTTTTGCTTTCCCCAATAAACTTTTAGCTCAACCCACAAGTGTTCTCACTTTTATCCTTCTTGATTCTCTCCCCCTTCGCACTGAAGGGGAGGGAGTGTGTGGCTGTGCAGGGCTTAGGTGCTGACTGGGGTTAAACTTCTTTATATTTTAAATTGGTTATTGCCTTTGAAGCCTAAAAAGCATGACAGATAAGCTGTTACCACATTTCACATGTCACCATGGAGTGCTGCAAGATAGGTCTCACTGGGAGCTGGCCAGCACTGACAGCAGAAAGCTGGGAAACTTATTATAAAGACCACCTTCATAACTGGAAGAAGTGTTGGCGGAGGCAGAATCTTGTAGTGAAGGAAGCAGAGCCCATTCATTAGCTCTTCTTGCTATGTGAAAATTCAAACACGAAATAAAAAGGACTAGTTGTACTGTGAAACTCATCGCTGTGCAATGAGCATTGCACCATGCTTTGACTATAACACCCACCAAATGTAATAATCATCTGTTGGCCAGATTATCTTTTTCCTCTGGGGATTTTGACCTATTTCCTGTTGAAGCAGATTTTTCTCATGTCAAATCCATGCATTTCCCATCACTCTGTAAGCTGAAGAAGACATATAGTCTGACAAATTAATTAGCTAGAGTTCTCCTATGTAGGAGACCATGTAGGAGTGTGTAGACCTTAGAGGAGTATTTGTCACCAAATGAACATGTCTGTGCTTGTTCAAAATGCCCTTCAAGCTATGTCTGAATTATTTCTCTGTTCAAATGAGTTACTCCTTCTTGTGGGTGGACTCAAGAATCTTGCCCTTCATCTTAATTTGTATACAGCAGATTCATGGCAGAGTAACTTAGTCATATGAAGGAATGCAGATAACACCTCCCTTGTACAGTATGCAGAGCTGTTGTAAGCCAAGGAGTTGTACAGGTAACAGACTAGTAAAACCAGGCCTGGGATGTCTACCAAAACAATCGGGTTGCAAACTCTGCATAGTCAAGTTAAAAATCTAATGTAGCTATTTGTATGGGTTCTTAATCATACAGGCAATGTGTACAAGTTCACATTAAAGTCAGAATTAATTACATCTTTCAACTCGTCCATCCATCTAAATGAACAATGCTTTGCTTAATGCAGCTTTGTTTTTATAAATATCCTCCCATTATGCAGCAACTGAATATTCCTGTTTTACCTTGGCTTTTGTGTGTGGGAGAAGCACTCTGGAAACTAAATATATCCAGTATTAATTAAACTATGTATCTCAGAAGGACAGCAGGATAATTCTTCTTTATAGTTTTATAATGAGATTTGTCTGAACATGAAAAAAGCTCAGACAATTCAACTTTTTTAGTTCAATTTTAGATCTATCTTTACATTAGCAAGAGTGTTACAGGAGCAACAACTGGCTCCTGTATTTTACAACAAATGGTACTTAGGCGAAAAGACCATTTTTGAAACTGAGTTTTGCAAATACTCAGAAAACGGGAAGAAACAATGCACAAGGAAAGGGGAAATGGAGAACAAAGCGTGGAGTAAATAATAGACATTTTTGGCATCTTAAGAAATGGGAGCGAGAGAAATGCCTGTGAAATACAAATCTGAACATGAAATGATGACCCCTAAGAATGACTTGCAGTATGTTAGATCATAATTTTCCTTCTCTGTTATGTTTCTTGCCCTGTTAATGCCCCACGTATCCCACATTTGATGGCCTTTATGCTTACCTCCCTTCCTCGTGCCCCATATGAGCCAGCAAACTTACCCTGGCTCTCCTTGAAGCCCACAAAGCTGGCATATCCCATGTTTTGTGTCACAAGCCATTTGCAGAGGGTTTCCATCATCCAGGCTGGTGGCTCTGACTCAGAAATGCTGAACATGAGGGCTGGGTTTTCTCTCAGCTGTCTGCAGTAACCATGGAAAGGTTTCACTTCTACCTTGGATTCAACAGAATCCAAACCTGGAGGTATTGTGAACTGGATGATCTGAACTCAATGGACTAGAATTTTCCCACTGAATTACTCTGCTAACAAATGGGAGAAGTCCCCAGTTTGCTTCACCTGTCACATAGGTACCCTGTTATTCATAACTTGTGCTTATTCCTTGAACAAAGCAGTTTAGCCACTCTTGCAGCCCAGGGACAAGGAGGGGGCCAGCCTTGCAAATTGTGTTGAGGTTGTTAAGAGGCAAAACCCCTCCAACTGTTTTGTCTGTCCTGTCCCTGCCACAGCGGGCCTGCAGGGGTGGAGCACCTGCACGTGTCTCAGCACAAAGTCTTCTTTCTTGGCCCAAACCAGCCTTTGTCAGCACTTTAAAGAAAATTGCTGGACTTTGCATCTGAGTCATGTACACACAGCCCCAGCAGCTGCTTTTTTTGCGGGTATAGTTTTCCCTGGCAAACATGTGATAGCAAACTGTGGAGGGCCTAGAAACAGAAGAAGGAAATTATTCATGAGTTTTCAAAGACTTCCAGACTTTTTTCCCCATGATATTTCAGAAGTCAACTCTTAGCCCCATATAACAGACAACAGGCATCTATTACAAACATTCTCAACCAAATGAAAAAAATATGTGGCAAGCAAGCACCAAAGATTACAAATATATATTTTGCAAAACTGCCTGTAATTATGCAAAGTAAATTTTATGCGAAAAGTGGCGCCACCTGAATGGCAACATAACATATGCATACATTCAAAAATAACAATCTTTTCAAACAAACTATTGCCACAGTCCTGCAATAGCTTGAGTCTTCAATTACAAGTTAATCTATCCTAGTGAAACGAATTCTTTAATGTGGGGACTGGGGTTTTTTATGTTTTTCACTACTAAGACTTAATACTCTTCCAAGTTGAAACAGTAAGGAGACATTATAGGAGAAGGCAGAGGTACTTGTGTGGCAACATGACAGTAGTTTTGCTGCAGCTTTCCACTAAGCAAGGTAAGAAATCCAGTCTTAAATGGCTTAGATGTTACCAAAGCAGGCCTATAGCTAAAGTCTGTTAATTTCTCACCTTAAACTCAGACACAAGCAGTAACTTTTGTACAATCAACAACCACGATAGTTATGGTTTTTTTCCAAATTACCCTCTTTTCTGTGTTTCCTGGCAAGTAGAACTGTTCTTGTGGCATTGGGCTGCAGTGCTTTGCTGCATACAAGGAGCAAGCAGGACTGTTCCAGCTGTGGCAGTTCATATGTGCTGCTCTTGTACCACAATGCATTTACTTCACACAGCCTCCCCAGAGAGCTGGGCCGAAGTTACAGCACTGTGGTTCAGAGTGAAACTGCCTTAGAGAAGAAGAGGAGGATATAAGTTTACATAGGTTGCAAAGCCAGATGTCCATTATCTAGTTGGTGCAATGAGATGGCTTTGTACTGCTTACATTTTGAAAGATTCCAGAAGAGTCCATGGAAGGAGTTTTAGATGTGTTGGTGCAGGTTCAATGATAGCTGTGTCAGAACCAGAGGGTGTTGCAACTTCCTAAGTAGTAATAATAGATGGGTTGATGCCATCCACTTCCCTAGTTTGCCTTTTCCTGCTTTGTCATGAGGGTGTCTGTCTGGAAGGGCTAAAAGCGGAAGACTTCAGTTTTGAAATATTTACAATTGTAAGCAGGCGAGGAGGAGATGAGTGCCTTGACAGAGGCAGAGTGCTTCCCTGCAGTCTGAGTGGCAAGCTGGGGTCCAAGCTCCACTACACAGAAGGGGGAGTAGTGATTTTGAAAGTCAAGAGTCTCAGTTGGTCTTTATAAGTTCTCCTGGTCATCTGTGACAGTCTTAGGGATGTGACTATCAGCAGAGATGCAGCATTAATGACCCTGAGTTTAGATCACTTAAAAAAGTATAGCAGGTGGGAAGAATGGATCAAAATTGCATATATTATAAGAAGCAACACTGATTTGGAGAAAACAGATTCCTTCATCTAAGGCTTTTCAACACTGATTCTGAGGAATTAGATGCCTTCATCTGAGATCTTTCTGGATGAGTCCTCAAATCCATGACCACTTGAGCCAAGTCCATAAAGCAGTCCATAAAACCTGGTCTTAAAGTAAAGATCCCAGAGCCAAAGTTTTCCTTCCACTGAATTCACCGAGTGAAGATCCAAACCCATTCATTGCGTGAATTAATAAATACACCCTTTGAATCACAGAACCTTACACAAAGATGTTGAATTTGTCTGTTATATTGATCCACGTATCTCCTCTGTGGTGACCTGAGTACACTAAAGAAAATTTTGAATTCTTTTTCATGATATAGCTGAAAGAAAACAAATTACAACAACAACAACAAAACTCCCATATCATAAAGATGTGTTTACCTGAACTTTTCACCTTACTATATATGCACAGTTGGTGGTATGGGTAGTCCTGACTCTCTTGTCCTATTTCTCTTGCTCTGTCACCATGTGTGTGGAACTCGTATTTCCAGTGCAGTATTGTGGCTTTTTGACAGGCCATAAAGGGGTGTTTGCAAAGGCTCCCAGCGTGGTGGAACACTGTATCCTGGCCACCTGCCAGGCTTCATTGTGCACAGCTTCCACACCAGTCACCTGCCTAACCTGGTGCAGAGAGCTGCTTGCCCTCATAGTGTGGAGTTTTCCCACAGTCCCTCCTAGTGATTGTGTCCTACAGTTAATACTTTGCCATCCCTGAGCTCTGTTTAGCCATTCTATCTCCCAGCCTTGGTTAAAAAAAGTAGAGCAAGTCCTCAGAATGAACAGCTTTGCCCACATTTCGACATGGACAACTAAACTGAGTGTATGAGACATCACCTCCCCGTAATGCTGACCATAATTCATATAATGATGATAAACCTTCTCCATCTTTGCCTTCACACTTAGCTAAGCAGTCTCCATCTTTTTCATGTGATGAACTACTTTGTTGTCTCAATCTTGTCCATTTTTATAACAAACACTTCCCTTTGGTGGCTGCCTTTGGAGATTTTCTTGTTTCATTGACTCTCTGGAATACTATATTGAGCTTGTTTTAAATTGCAAAGTGTGCCCATGTGTAGTGCACCTCAATGAAACATGCATGAACTGCTGTTCGAGCGGCTCCCGCTCTCAGCCCCTGTGCAGTGTTTCTGAGGAGGCTGCTGCTCCCAAACTCCCCAAAAGCACTGCCTAATGTCACCACTTCAGTTCCTGTCTCTGTTTTAAGCCATGGATTCTCCCTCTCCAAAGTTAACCTTTGCTGTAGCTGTTCAGCATGCAGTCTTAGCTAGTGTAGCACTCCCCCACTTCTGCATGTTCGGTTCCATGGCAGCAAAGCTGACCCCGAGGATGGTTTTCTTTGGAAACGTGTTCCAAATGTGCACTAGTGTAAGAAGCTGAATAGAGTTTTGCCAGTGAATACTAAAGATCATCAATGAAAGCCCCCACTGAGAAGCCACTGGAGATCATTTCTCAAAGAGTCTGACTAATGCAATTTATGACCCTGTCTCATCTCCTCAGGCTCCTGTTTAGCTAATGTGTCATCCTTTCAATCTTATGTTTCACCCCAGCTGTCCGTGTTTTTACATTTAAAGGCTTTGCATGAGCTGTGCCTGATACCGTAGTAGTAAAGGTCACTAAGCTGACTTTACTATTAGGTGGGTTTCATTTTTATATACCAAACGTGATGAGGAAGAGTCACCGTGAAATCTGTTGACAAGATCAGCTTTAAATGTTGAACATATTAAATGACTTCGCTTTCAGTTGGTCTTCTCAGGACAAGGGGGACTGGAAATCTCATTAGAATATATAAAGTGACAGATTTTGTGGCGCCAAGTGTACTCTTGGAGCCCAATATTGTCCCCCATGTGAATACACAAAGAGTACAGTTGCATATTTATTTAGAAGTTGGCCTACAGCTGTGTCTAGAGCAGCCACTGGCAACAGCCATAACCACCCTCAATGCATCTATAAGAGGGTTAATAGCAGGAAAAGTGTCTTAAAGGGCTATTATATATTGATTAAAACCTTCCTTTTTCTTTCTTTCTGGTAGGTAGCATCCCCGGAATTAATTATTAAAATTATAATATTTTAATCACCTAAATGAACACTATGCTCAGATAAAACAAGTCAGATATGTCAAGTGAAATGGTCTGCAACTGTCAGCATTCTTTTGTATCATTTAGGTAAAATAGGCTTGCTGGTTAAAACCATGACAATAAAACAAAACACATTTTTGTCTTCTCTTATGCCTTCTGACTTACAAGTTTGCTAATGTTGCAGTCAGTAAAGGTGGCCAGGCACCATGGATTGTTGAAGTAACATGGAGAACACATTATTTCCTGCCAAAAAATATATTTTAGAAAGCCTTTAGTTTCTACATGCTGGTAAAAAATACAAGATGGTGTGAACCTGAACATGCACACATCAGTAATATTTTGTATCTACTTGATTTTTTACATATAATGTCTTACAGTAAACAAGCGATAAGATATAAACCAAACTGACACTTATTTAAGAAAATGAAGGACATGTTGTCCCATAACTGGATATAAAAGAGATGAAACCACTCAGGGAATGTAAAAATGTAAACATGCCGTTCCTTTTGAGGAACTACTACTACTGAATACCTTTTACTCAGTACTTTTGTGTGATCCAGACTGAGAGCTATTAAGTTAAAAAATATATATTTAAATAGGCTGAGGGCATGAAAATTTTAGGCTATAAAAATCCTACAAGATCTTATTAAAATCCTTTCTCGGGAAAAAAAAAACAAAACTAAACCTGTAATTAAATCCTACTATGGAAGTCATAGTCATTTGTGAAGGACTGCCTGACTTTTCCTTAACTTTTATACAGGATGAATACAATGAAACCTGTGCTAATGCCCACCACAGTCTATAGAAAACTGCCTGTCTACAGCTGGGTTGACTGAAAATTAAGATTTATAAAGGAAAAAAAAGATCAAAACAAACAAACACACACAAAAAAAGAGCAAACTCCCATCTAAATTTTTAGACAAACAAATAGATATCAGAGAAGTTTCCTGTGTGCTGAGGAAGCTCTTTCTGTGTGTGTGCTTCAATCCTGCCAGGGCTGAATACCTAGGAACATTCCCTAAATGGGAAGCCATGGTATTCCCCAGTTCATCTTCCCAGAGAGCACTTGATAGCTGAGCTCTGAGCATGCTGACGGGGTGAATCAATGTGGCATGCAGAGCCTTGGGTTCTTCATTTAAAAATACAGCCACTGAGGGAGGCAGTAATGATGTTTGTTCCTTATTTAAGATCCTCGTATTTAGAGTACCGTCCCAGTAGATGGAGGATTTGAGCCCTGCTCCCTCCTACACTGTAGGGGTTTGGTGTCCACATTCCCCTCATTCCAGAGGAGTGGCTGGACAAGGAGGCTGCAGACCAGGCTGTGATAAGGACATGGGGTGGCTGGACCTGAGCAAGGATCATTAAGCTGTAGTTGTGAAACATGAATCCTTATGCAAAGCATCTTCCCACCCATTCAAAAGTACCTTCCCTGTCCATAGCCAGGATATTAGGCACGTGCCTCCCTCAGCTGTTTAGAAACTTGTAGGTTGCTGGATGTTGTACATTCCAGCTTGAAGCATACAAGGCCATTCCATACCTAGGACAGGGAACTTGGGTAACTAGCTGAGGTATTTTAATAGCACCCTAAGAACTCAATACCTGAAACCTATGTGAAATTACACACTACAGTCTGGGGCCTTTAATTTCTTTATCTTTGACTGTGGGTGACTAGAAAGAAGGACATACAAAATGACAGAAGCAAAACACAGGAATTTTGTGCTTGTCCTGTCAGCTTTGACTCCTAGTTTTATGTGTGGATTACAGGATCCTGATGGAGAACAACCCTGTTTATCCACACAGACCATCAAATGTAGGGTCATTGTCTAAGAAAACAATTGTCTGTCATTATTTATTAAGGAAGAATGCAGCATGCATTTATATGACTGCATATATGGGAATCTTGTCCAGGAGTTGTGATAGGCTGTCATCACGGTCAACGAGCATTTGCTTCAACAAAAAGCAAGAAATGACTGAGAAGTTGAATGGAAGACAAGAACAGTGAGTTTATACTTGAAAAAATATGTGCAAAGTGAGAATGGGAAAAAATATATGTAGAACTGGCTTGATTACTTTGTAATCCAAAATAAATTGTTAAGACCTTGGAGTGTTACACACTTATGGTGCAAAAAGTTAGGAATGTTTGAGCTGAAATAGTTTCAAAATGAGCATTATAAGTAATCATTAGGTAAAGTCTAAACCAGGGGGAATGATAATTTTTATTTTGATTAAAATGAATTCAGTGGAAATAATGATTTGCTGTGAAACATGTTTGTTTAAATGAGTTACCTACTGACAGAAAGAAGTCTTTTGGGAACAGTTCTGTAACTTTCTACTCCTTTCTACTCCTTTCAGTTTTACTCCTTGAAAAACACTGGAAAATGCCTGTTGGAAGGACTAGTAGTTGTTGCTGAGCTCTAAATTACTTTCAGCCACATGCAAAAAAATGTTATGGCCTCTCAGGAAAGCTGTGCGAAATAATATGATCAATGTCCAAGGGTGGTCAAGAAAGTAAATAAAATGGGAAGATGTCTGGGGTAAAAAGGGCACTTTAACCAGGTTCTTGTAAAATCCATCATTTCTATGGAATTCAGCTGCAATTACATGAACTGAGAATTTTTATTTTGAATGTAGCACCTAACTTTAAGAAGGCACATGAACAGACATCTGCTGTCAGGAAGCAATTAGGTCAAGGACCTTCAATTTAAGGTCAATAAACAATAGAATGTGAAGTTGGGTTTTGCAGAGCAAAAAAACCTATGTTCACCTCATTTTAGTTTTAGTTTTAGATTTTCAAAAGGCTTTCAGGAGATGATTGCTCTCTTTCCTGAGTTACAACTTTGGTTAGTTTTTGTTTCAGTTCCCTTGGATGATAACCACCAGGAGATTTTGCAGGTGCCAAAGCAATGCTTGAATGGTCACTAGTGACATATAGAGTAATTGCCAAATGATGATTTCCAAAGTGTCAGGCTATAAAAGCTGTTTAAATGGCCATGGTTTTGTCAGTTGGCTGAACTATTTACTGCAGAGACAAAAGGCCTAAGTGAAAGTGCTCTGAGATGGGGTTTATAAATGTGAATCCAGGGCAGCTCTTGTCCAGGGTTAACTACAGAACCTGTGTTTGTAGTGTTCACTGCACATTTTAAAGCAGTGCTTTCTCATCCCCAGTACAGCAGGTTACACATTTGGGAAAAGAAAACCAAGGCATCCTGACTTGTACTTCCCCAGCTGTAACTTATGCAGCCGCAGTCTAATTAAAGCCCTAAATAAATGTTGCACTTAATTAAAGACAAACCCAAGTCTATTGAAAATGGAGGGAAATAATGAGCTATTTCTTGTTGTACATGATCTTTGTATACAATAAAACATGTGCTAAAGTGTTTTGTGGTTGGCTGATGTTTTGGCTGCTCTTTGCAAAAATGGGAAAACAAGGATTCCTTTGAGCAGGCACAGACATTCCCTCCAACTGGCAGTGTGCAGATCAGGAAGGCACGATCACTTACTGTTTTAAGAAATAGATGAAATGAAACTACCATCACCGAGCCTGGGTCACCCTCTCTTCTGGGCCAGCACAGCTGCTCCTGCAGCCAGTCAGTGAACCATTTTGGGGAACTGTTCTAGCAGTAGAAAACAACCAGTTTAGGGGTGAGGGGAGCCTGTGCTTGTATTTCAGGTGAATTACTTCTCCAGCACTGCTGGTGAGGAGGATGTGCAGATGAGGGGGAAACTTGCTTAGGGGGCCAAGCAGCTGGAGGCAGAGGTTGTGCAATGTGTCACCAATTTTTTAACAACCAAACCATGTTTGGTAACAGCCAAACCCTGTAATATTGTTAAAAGATGAAGAGCAACTAAGGGGAAACCCAACAAACTTCTGTGAAAATATGCACGTATAGATATATATATATATACTCTTCCTAAACTGTGGCCCTGACAAAATCATTAGAGTTTTCTGATGAGGTACAAATTTCAGTCTTGAGCTCAATGTAATTCATAAAGAGCTTGAGCTGCAAATGGAACAGGGAACTCTGCTCCCTCTGGTTCCCAGCAACATTGTAAGTGTGACAGAATCCCCATTTGCATGGCTTTGGTTCAGATTATGTATTTCAATGGCAAATCCCTGTTTTGGGATTGGATTACTTAGCATTTTTTTTTTTTATTTTAAAGGAAGTTAGGAAGCCAGAGCCCTTAAAAATGATAATTTAATTGGGGGAGGGGAATTTAACGGAAGGTGATACTTTGTCATCCTATTCTGATTTAAAGAGAATTGAACAAAATGTATGATTTCTTCTTTCTTTTTGGACACAGTTTATTTTTGGAGAATTTCTGCTCCTAAAATGAAACAATGAAAACACTTGAAAAAAATTGCAAGACAAAAGCACTTCATTTAAATGCTAATTTGTTTATAATATTTAAAATAATGTAAATAATGAATAGTTTGGATAAGAGTTATCTGAACATAGCACATGTCAAAAACACGGTGAAGAAGCTATAAAAATGTATAAGAAAAAGCATGATTATATATTGGAAGAGAGCAGAGGAATTGGACTAGCACTCCCGCACAACTGCTACAGAAAAGTTTTTAAAGAAAAGCCCCAAGCTGCTAATGCTGTCTTTCTTACATGTAGCCATCAGTCTGAGCAGAGAGAATTTCTGCTCCTATCTCCAGAAAAGTAATTTGAAAGCCATTTCAGATCCCGTTACATTATCTGCATACTTTCTTGTCTTTTGCACAATAAAGTCTTTGGGAACATTAATTTAAAAAATTGCCTCGCATATTGCAGCATAAAAGGAAAAAACATTAAAACTGATATAATCTATGAGCAAAAAAACTGACAAGTGCAAATATTGATTACATTGCAACATCTCCTGCACAGAAGCTACAGTGAAATAAAGCAGCAGTTGCAGGTTGTCATGAGCTGTGCTTGTATTTTACTTAGAGTCCAGGATCTTCCAGCAATGTTATTACCTGGTAACCTCAGTTTTAGAAAGATCCATACTCTATTGTGGGGAGAGGAGAGCCTTCAGTTACAGAGTTGTAAAGACTATGCGTGACAGACAAGCAGTAGCCGCAATTAATTTTGTTGCATTAGGCTCCCAGCTCAAGTTTTTTGGGTTTTTGGGGCTCTCAGAACTGTGTTGCTCTCCGCAGCTTTTCCTACAGACTAAGCTTCACCAGTGTTGGAAATGGAACTAGGACACAGGTACCATGCACTGGGAAGGCATTCAAAACGTGGAATGGGCTTCTCTGCTGCCCTTCACCTGCTTCTGGGCAAACGCGTCTTGGCCAGCCAAGTCTCTTTGCCCTGCTTGTGCTGATGCCCAAAGCAGAGTCCTTTCTCATCCTTTCCTTGACGCCCCAGAGCAGGGTGACAGAGGGACAATCTCTTCCCTAATACTGTTTATCTGTGGTTCCAAAATTCACTGTGGGCTGCCAAGACCAGCCACCCACCCCCATATGTTAATGACATTCCCGTACATTTTGAATGCTGAATACCATCACCTCACGGCTCACCCAGCCAAACCCAGCCAAACCTCAGGGAAAGGGAAGACCTGCAACTTTAGGATGCACCATTACTGTGTCTAGTTCTGGGATCCTCAAGGAGCTCCTGGAGAGGGTCCAGCAGAGGCTATAAAGGTGATAAGGGTCTGGAGCATCTCTCTTATGAGGAGAGCCGGGCCTGGTTAGTCTGGAGAAGACAAGACTGAGAAGGGACCTCATTAATGCACACAAAGATCTCCAAGGTGGGTGCCAAGAGGATGGTGGGGCTCAGCAACAAGGCAGGGAGCAGTGGCCATAAACTAAAACACAAGAAGTTCCACATCAACACGAGGAAAAACTTTTTTTTCTGTTGAGGGTGGCAGAGCACTGGAGCAGCTGCCCAGGGAAGGTGTGGAGTCTCCATCGCTGGAGACACTCCAAACCCACTTGGATACGTTCCTGTGTCACCCGCTCCTGGTGACCTGCCTTGGCAGGGGGGTTGGAGCCCGTGATCTCCAGAGGCCCTTCCAACCTGAACGATCCTGTGATTCTGTGATTCATTTGGTGATAGGGTTTGCTGTCGCTACGAGCAGCGACAGCGCTGGGACGAGCGCTGGCTCAGAAATTCCCTGGCGATGCTCTGGAAAGCCGCGCCGGTCACAGCTGCTCTCAGTTCCCCCGCAGCAGGGCAAACTTCCCCTTCCCCGGGGACGCGGCGAAGCCGCCCCTGCAGCGGGCGAAGGACGCGCAGCCCTTCCCGGGGGAGGAGCGGGGCGGCCTTGGGGACTCGGCGGGGCCGCCCCGC
>VYXF01007247.1:58765-113618 GCA_013397295.1 Polioptila caerulea
GTCACATGGAGGTTGAAAATAGCATTCATTTACATTCAGGTGTGTGCTTCAAGAGGACTTTAAAGTAAGCATCTGAAAAAGGCTGGGTGTGCATTGGCACATGACATTCTTCATTCTTTTCAGAAGAGGAGATGGTAGGAACAGACTTCTACTTCACTTCCCTTTTGTTTTTGGTTTCATTTTATTCTTCTGAAAGTTAGTTGCTTTGAAACAGAAATTTCTCCTGGGACCACAGTTGTTGGAAGAGTACTTTTTTTTTTTCCCTAACACTGTACAGTGCATAGGTACAAATGACCTGGTTAGAGGATTGAATATGATATTATATCCCAGAAATCTTAGATTATGACTGAGAAAGTGTTCCTATACTTTGCAGATTTTAACTTTTGCTTTGTTTTGATATAAAACTGTGGGAAAATATATAAGAACATTTTTAAGCTTTTAAATATTTTTTTTTTTAAAGCTAAATAGCTATATAAATGGCTGGCACAGCAATTTCCCTTCTTGGTATTACTTATTTTCCCATCTATCAGCTACTTTTCTTGAAATTCTGCTATTTTCTCTTACATAATTTCCCACCTATTTGAGGACCTTTTTTCTTTTCAATTAGAGACTTTCCCACTACTGTGTAGTTTTCTTACTTTAGAATCTTTTAATTATTTTGTGGTAGTAATTGTCAAGTTTTATTTAATTCTGGTATCTAACCTTATAACATATTTTTTTAATGGATACTAGAAATAAGTCTTCTCTGTTTGTACCCATTACTTGTTTGGAAATGAGAAAATAACTAACTGCTTACTGGCAACTTTTATAAGTTCTCTCTGGTCTTGCACGTGTTTTATGGGACTTAGTGCTGAAAGCCAGAGAACATCTCTTGTGACAGCCCTGTCTGGACCACAGTTGTCCCCTCACCTGAAGCTGCCTGGGCTGCCCCTTTGGGTAGACTCTGCTGGTCTACAGGATAAGCTCTGGATTTATTAAGGATGAAGTCACACAGATTTCCCCATCATCACCAGTTCCAGCTCTTGCTAAGTTGCCATGTTGCCTCAAAGCTTTTTCTGGGGCTGATTTTAAGGTGACTGCTAAATGTGCCACGCACTGCTGGTGCTGAGTGGAGGGTGAGTGCAGTGCACAGGCTCTGTGAGTTGTTAGAGGCCAGGGAAGGTGCTGGGTGCTTTGTGACCTAACTGAACAGAAAGGGATTGAAGATTTTACTATCAGTTTATCATCTCTGTCGTTTGATGGAGAATGCGTTGGCATAATGCTGCTGCTAAGAAGGTAGCACAGAATTTATTGTTTCAAATAATTTTCCAAAATTGTGAACTTGTTACAGGAGTATTTTGTACCCCTTTTATTCAAGTCAGCTTCTGAAGCTTCAGGTAGGTGTGTGGTGATGGCAGAAAGTCATTCTTGGTGATACTGATACAACACCACTGACATCAGGGAAAACTGGCAGGGCACAAATACAGCCAATAGTGCTTAGGAACCAAAGTTGTAGATTTCTTGGGGCCATGGCCAAACATATTAGAACATAGCACCTTCTGATTTCTGTGGGAGGTGAGGCAAATGTGTGTTTCGATATAAGGTAATTAAAAGTCCATTAAAAAGTCCCCCCAAACCTTAAATAATATATTTTTTTTTCTTTCTCCATGAAAGAAAATGGCCTAGAAAATTTCAGTTGCCCTCTATGAAGTTCAGTGCTGAATTTACTGTATCTTTGATTGTGAGGCAGTAAAATTACACGCTGATCCCTGGTACAGGTCTCACCACGTCTTTGAACACTGCAGTGTCTCTGTTGTGTTTGAGGTTCATTTCAGTTCTCATATCAGCGGCATCCATGGAGGTTATTACCCACTGCAGGTGAAAGTTGCTGGCTGCCCTTCACAGCTGTGGTGTGGCAGTGGCCTTTCTGCAGGGACACAGCACGTGCCAGTGCCTTCCTGGTGCTTGAGCCAGGAAAGGCTGTCTCGCCCCAGAAGCCTGTCACCTTCCATGTGACCTGTTCAACACTGCCCCAGATTTCGTGTGCCTTAATGTTACCTGTAGGCGCCTTCTAGTGCACAGTTGTTCCTTGTGTCTGTCCTTGCCCACGTGCCCCTCCCCAGGCTAAAAACATGTCTCTTCACACGATTTTTATCAGATGATTAGTGGAGGGCAGGATAAGCTATCAAATCATTTTACTGAATGCTGCAAGTAATGGTGTGTGACTTTCCTGATGTAATTTTGTCTTATGGGTTGGGGAAGGGGTGACCAGTTGAGGCTATGGGATGAGTTCACCACTGGGAGACCTCATTGCAGTGGAATGGAGGTGCCCCCCCTCTGTTCTTCTTCCCAAGCCCTCTGTGTTGTCTCCTCTAAGTTCTTGTGGCCCAGGATGTAGGCAGGAGCAGGCAGTGTGATCAGGAGCTACCTGCTGGCTGGCCAAGGTGCTAGGAAGCCTGGGGGTGCTGCTGAGGCTCTTGGGGATCCCTGGGGCCAGGCCAAGCTTCTGGAGATGGCCTTGAGCTGTTGCTTGCAAGAGGCAGGAGGGCAGATGTGCTTGGGTATGTGCCCACTCTGTGATTACAGGGCCTGGTTCTGTAGGAAATCATGTTACTAATTTTATTTTTTTTTAAATTGGACTAAATGGAAGAGCCTTTATTGGAAGGCTTTCTGTTAAATACAGTTGTTGGGTTTTTTTTCCTTCCTATTCAAAACAGACAGCTGAGCTCTTTCCCCAAATGTGTCCCTTTTATTGTATACAGTGGAGTCTTTGTAATACAGGCCTATGTGTGAAAAAGTGCAATTTAAATTTTATTTACAATTTCTCTGCTGTACTGTGCTGAGTTAGTGTGGAAAAATCTCCCTGGTATCACTTACCTAGGGCATGTAGCAGAGTTGTTGGAGGTGCAGTGGAAGCTTTGATCTTTGTGCCATTAACAGCTGCAGTAAATGAAATCCTTCTGTATGTACACACCTAAAGCAGGGAGTGGAGGACAATGAGTGGCATTTCGGCCCGTGCAGAAGCAGGTCTCATTGTGCACGTTCATTTACGAGAAGTGCATGCCAGGATCTCCACATCTCAGTCACTGTGAGACTTTTAATTCCTCTCCCATTGATGTAAGTTTTCTGCAATAATGCCTAAGTAGGATGGGGACTGCAGGAGACTTTTCCCCCCATCAATTTCTCTCACTAGATAAAAGACGGATTAAAATAATGGCAGAGAAACAACTCATTCTTATAAGGCTGCTGCTCCACAGCAGTTGAACCCAGTGGAAATTGGTGCAGTCTTTGTTTTATCTCCTCCCTTGTCTCACCCCTGGCTCTCACTAAGTTGGCAGAAAATCAGTGAATGCAGAGAGTGACTCCCTGATGGTTTATTGAGAGCCTGGCCTGGCTTGCCAGAGGTTTGGGCGAGTGGTGGTGCTGGCTCCTAGGGATGAGTGGCATCTGATAACACCAGCCTGGGCTGGCCAGCACTGGCAGGAGCTACAGCCTGGGAAGAACAGCTGACTCCTCGGAAGCAGCTTGTGGTCTGACAGCCCCTGTGAGTGTTATTGTTGGTTAAGGATTGCAGAGCCTGGGATCCCGCTGATCTGAGGACACTTGGAATTTCCAGAGCTGGTTTATTTGCTCCTAGAATATTTTCCCTTGTTACCAGAACGGCAGAATGAGGAGGATGAATGGGGCTAGCTTGGCATTTCCTTGGGAGCTCTTCTGTATTGTGCAGAGTAGGGTGAGGCTATCATGGTGTCTGTTTGGGGAAAAACAGCCCTATAAATATGCTGGATGTTGGAATGGGCTAGTGGGACTGCCTTTTCCACCTGAGAGTTAGGGCTATGAATGGACTGTGAGGAGCATCGAACAAGAGCCAGAATAGCTTTTATTTGGCATGATGGATTAAACTGTGATTGGGATGCAAAGGAAAATACCTCAAAGTGTAAAAATGCACATCTTGTGGCAGTGTTGTTTTAGACCAGAAAGGCAAGACTGAACATTTTTAATAGTGGCTACAGTAAAATTATACCCTAGGCAGTAGTCATTCATGTGAGGAGAAAAGTCTTGGTGGTGCCACCTGGTTAAATGCTGTAAAATGGGATGTTTATGCATGATGGTGAATATCTGTGAACAGGAGAAAAAAAATAGGAAATAAACTTCTAGAACAGAAAGAGGCCAGGAGAGATTGGAAAAATATCATAGAATCGTAGAGTGATCTGGGTTGGATGGGACCTCAAAGCTCATTTTGTTCCAGCCCCCTGCCATGGGCAGGAACACCTTCCACTAGACCAGGTTTCTCAGATCTCCATCCAGCCTGGTCTTGAACAGGGAATGGGACATTCACATCTTCTCTGGTCAACCTGTGCCAGTGCCTCACTGCCCTGACAGTAAAGAATTTCTTCCTGATATTAATCTAAACCTGCTCTGATGCCATTCCTCCATGTCACTCCAGACCCTTGTAATAGTCTCTCTACATCTTTCCTGTAGGCTCGTGTCAGGTACTGGAAGGCTACAATTTGGTCATCTCCAAGTTTTCTCTTTTTCAGCTGGAATAGCCCTGTTTCTCTCAGCCTTTCCTCACAGGTGTGTTGTGTATCCTGCTTTAGCAGGGTGTTGATGATCTCCAGAAGCCCCTTCCAGCCGCTGTCACTGTGGCTCTGTGTGTGTGTATTTATGTGCACACAGTTTGCTGTGTATCTGTCATCCTCCAGCCTCCTCCTCCTTTCTGTCTGTCTAATGTTGCCTCTGACTGACCCCACTGGCTTTAGTTTGCCATGGCTTGTGTGTGTTTTTGGCAGGTCACTTGGTGTTGAGGTGGGACAGGCTGTGAACCGCCGGGACCGTGGTACTGCCCAGCTCTTGTCCATGGGTGGACTCTTGGAGGAATCCTCCTGAATTTTATGTGTAGTTTACAGATAATATGTGCTGGTGCTTTGAAAGACCCCTCCCCCTGCCACCAGTAACTAATCACCAGCAGACTTGAACTGGAGCAGAGAGATTTTTGTTAATTACTGTCACAGTTACTGGAGTATGTAAGAATCAAAAGAAATTTTTGTGAAGCAGATTTTCCCATGGTGGTTCCAGTGAATACAACCTGAAGTTTAACTTGTGTCTAGTTAGTTAAGTGAAACTGCAGATCTCATTGGTTTTAGTGTAGTTAATTAATTTCAGAGCTGCTGTCATTATTATTGGGAAGCTCACTGTTATGCTGAGCAGGGTATGGAGAAATGATGACTGAAAACACACAGACCTCAAAATTCTCAGAAATTTCACATTTCTGATACCTTTTTGTTTTCCGTAAGTACTAAGGTTGCTATCCTTTCTTGATTATCATCCTGTCACTGAGTCTCATTTAGGACTAGCTATCAGTAACAACTAGAAACATGAACTCAAGCAACAGTGTTCATAAATCAGATCATAGACTAATTTTAAAATTTCCCCCTGTGAACTGAGCAGGTGGTTTTCCTGCTCATTGCAAGAATATTCCCTATGCAGGTGATGATTTGCCTCATAATTTCTGGGTGGTTTTATGTAAATAATTGTTACAGCTGGGTTTGCCTTAATTGAAGTGTCAGAGAATACAAACCACACTCCTCGTGCCTCTCCTTAAAATCTTATTTTAAAATATCTTTAAAGATAAATCTTTATCCTTAATTCTAAAAGCTTGAATAAAGACAAATATATATGCTGAGAGTGAAAAGCATTTGTAAAATTTTTTTTCCTACATGAAGCTCAGAATTGAGTGTTTATATGAATGCATGATCTCATGTTGTGTAGAAACCGTAATATAAAACATTGAAATTCCCTGAAAAGTCACTTGTTAAAGCATGGAAGTCTGGTGAGGGCATTCTGTGTGTTGTGTAGGATCAATATAGGCTACATAAAGCTATGATTAAGTGGAATCCTTAATTTAATTTTTAAGAGAGGAATGTACACACCTGAGTAGTGCAGTCAAGCCTTTGCCCCGTTACAGTTTTATTTGGACTAGGCTGTGGTTGGCTGAAAGTTCTTGCCATGTGCTGTGTCCTTTTGCTCCTTGAAGTAAGTTTTTGCTCTCAGTCCAGTTGCACTTTGTACAAGTTGCTGCTGTAATTGTCAGATTTTGGCAGCCTGTGCAGAGCAGTCCCAGACTGAAAATCTGTTGTCTTTGTGCTTGTCCTCTGCTCTCCACAGGTGATTTCTGTTTGAACCCAAGCTGAGGTGCATTTTACATTAGCGTCTGTATAAAAATATACCTTTACCTACTTTCTTAGGGAATACAATGTCATGTAAGAGGTTTCTCTTTTCATACCTGAACAAAAGGAAGCCCAGTTAGCAGATGCTGGGCAAGGGAACCTAATTCTGTTGTGCTGTGAGGGACACCTTAGAGCTGGTGCAGAGATTTAACTTGGTCTTTGCACTAGCAAAATAGTGCTTTAAAAATATATGTATACATATAACCACTTTCTAATTTATATATTTTTATAAATACATTTATTCTGCACATACTTGGAGAAAAATCTTGAGGACAGAGCTGGGAAAAGTAAAGCCTTCTGGAGCTGACTGGACGTTTTCCCTGTGTTTCAGCTCAATATTTTCATGGAAGGAGTTAATTTTTATTTGCCTATTTGGAGCTTGACCAAGAGCATATTTAGAAAATGGTTAATGTATCTGTGTTGCTGGAAGCTGTAATATACAGCAGTGTCTGTGGGCCTTTTAACTATTCCTGGGAGATATGATTAATGTGGCAGAAAATGATATTCACAGTAGTAATTGAGGGTCTTTAGTATGCTTGTCCTTTGTATGTTAAACTGTTTCTGTTTGTTTGTTTGTAGCAGAAACTTAAAGCCTGTTTATAGAGGATTACATTCCTCTAAGCTCTCAGTGTTCTTCTCATTACAGCAGCATCATATGAGGAAACCAGCTTATTAGCTGCTTGTCTGCAAGCAATGCCATTAGCAGGTCCTCTGCAGCTCAGGCTTCATTAGGATTGTCTTTAATATTAAATATTTGTGCAATGTCAATTGAGTTTTCCTCCAAAAAATAGGTCTTTTAAATCAGTGTTGCTCTAGAAAGTAGGATTTGTGAGAGAAAGTGGGATTTGTGTGGAGGGCCTGAGTCAAGATGCTCTTGTCAGCATTTGCATTTTCCTCTTTGTTTCTTTTTATCTCAAATAAAAGTATTTATCCTTCAGGAATCAGAATCATTGTCTGGGTTGGAAGGCACCTTAAAGATCATCTGGTTCCAACCTCCCTGCATGGGCAGTGGCGCCTTACACTAGATCAAGGTGTCCAGAGCCCCATCCAGCAGTCTGGCCTTGAACACTTTTGGGGATTGGTGTCTTAGTTTGAAGACAGGTGTGCCTGATCGAAAAAAAAAGCAGGAGCCTCTCTTGCAATGGAGAATGCAAACTTCTCTCTGAATTGCTATAATTTTGGGATTAAGGGGGCTCTCAGACAAAGACATNAGGTGAGGTTTGGTGAGATCTCCGCAGTCCAAGACTGAACTCCCTCTGTTCCCTCCGAGCCCCCGAGAGAGAGAGAGGTGTAGTCAGTGCCACCCTCTCTTTGACAGGAGTTACCTCCTTTGTCTCTTCCAAGTACTTTTAAGTGCCCATATGCATCCAGCAATCAGCTTCCTAGCAACTTTTTGGGAAAAAATTCTATAAGAAAGCAACCCAACCCCCAACCATAGGTCACCCACAACCTCCCAGGGCAACTTGTTCCAGTGCCTCACCACCCTCACAGGAAAGCATTTTTTCCCTATATACAATCTAAATGTACTCTCTCGATTTGAAGCCATTGCCCCTTGTCCTGTCAGTCCCTTGTAAATAAACTCCATTTTTCTTATAGGCTCCTGTCATGTGGTGGGAGGCTGCAAGCATCCCTAGGCAATCTCTGAGGCTGAACAGTCCCAGTTCTCTCAGCCTTTCCCCTTAGGAGAAGTGTTCCATCCTTCTAATCAGCTTGGTGCCCCTAGTGCATTTTCATTATGTACTATTAAAATGAGAACTGTGTAGTGAGGCCATAGATCCTGTTTTCTGCTGCTAATGGTTGGATCATCTCATTCATTCCTAAACATTCAACTTTATCACTGCTTGGAAATGGAAAAAGATTGTTTTATCTTCTGAGTTTGTAAGTGCTTGTGTTGCAAATGCAAATATTTGGACGTGTCCATGAATAAAGCCGAAGTTTACATGTGTTTTTTCAGAAGCCACAGGGAGGAGAAAATAAACAGATCAAAAGGTGGCTAATTTTCCCCCAAATTTTATCTTCACTGTAATTCAGTATTAGTCAGTTTATGAGATTTGCCTTGTTCAGAAAAATCATTTGTGTAATTTAGCTTTTTGCTTTGATTGTACGAAGTTATCAGAGTTTACAGTACTGTTGTGGAACTAATTTGGGCACAGTATCTCCCTAAGCTGATAGTAGTGCAGATCCTTTTCTGCTTCACTGGCGCTGGTGCAGCTACTGAATATGCTATTGTGTGAGGTTATAAACCAGATAATCTTAATTGGGCATTTCCTGAGAGCCAGGGAGAGATGGCTGAAAAAGGAGAGACTTGGAAATAAGGGCATGCATTCCTAATGCACAAATCTGGCTTCCATCCAGGAAAATGGGAGAATTTCCTGTTAGTTAAAATCTTCCAAGAACCGAAAGCCTGAAGATACATAGCGCATACCTCAGGGAGCCAGAGGAAAGGGAAAGGCTGGGAATAGCTTGTGCATGAAAGCCCCAGGGAAATGATGTGGTGGGACTGAGGGGTGTGAACAGCTGGATCCCAGGGCAGCCATAGCATCAGTGAACCATCTCCTTTGTGTAGCCAAGGACTTGGGGCACCCTGCAGCAGCTGTACCAGCACAGTCTGGTGTCAGAGAGAGGTCCTGGGGGCTTTTTAGAGTTGAGTCAAATGCTGTTCAGGCTCCATGGAGAATGGGTGTGTGTGTGACACACATGCACATATGCCCTAACACTGCAGATATTTCTGGAGTCTTGACTTCCTAAACTGGAGGATCTCTGCTAAAGAAATGATATGGAATCAATCATGTAAATTTGAGGATAGGGTGGCACGTAGAAGTGGGTACAGGCAAATTGGAAAGAATGGAGCTGGATTTCTTAGTACCAGGAGTTGCACCTGGTTCTGTTGGAATGATCTGGTTTGTGTCTCCATTTGAAAAGAGAGGCTGCTTATTAAACTGAATTAAATTAAACAGTGAGCTATAATTCAGAATTTGAACCTCTGCTGAGGGAAGCTTGGAAAAAATAGGGAATCAGGAAAAAGCTGCATTGAAAAAATACAGCAGCTTTTTTGTGTTAGAACTGATAGCTGTGACTTCTCTCACTGACCTGATTTCATCAGCATACATTGGCATAGGTACTTCAGACACTTGTAAATACTTGTCTGCTGCCTTCATTTTTTATCTTTGTTTTAGCACAGGATGAGCTCTTTTGGATATTTTTTGTTATAGCCTGTGAGTGAATTGTTATTATAATTGTTTCATGTATCTCTGTGTTTTTAGAGATTTGAGGGTCTGTATGCTACAGTCACGTCAGCTCAAGTTAGCCCAAGCTTCTTGAGCTTTTAGGGCAAATGTAATCAGAATAAGCATTAAGGAGGGTGGCTTGCTTGATATGTAGAAGTCTGTCTGTAATATTTATTAAATATTTCTTACCACACAGAAGAGACTTAAATGTTTAGCAGTTGCTCTAGAAATTGGGCTCCAAGCTTCAGTCATGACTAATAGTAACGTAAGTTTCCTGTATGCCACAATAACCAGAGCTAAAGGAATATTACTCAAAACAAATGCAATTTAGCCATATTGACTTTGCAAAGTAGTACAGATGCACTTAATAAAGTCACATCAGGAGTTAAATAATATAAGCTCTCTGAATATGGTTGCAATTGTTTCATAAGTGTCTTAAGTGAAAAGAAAAGCAAAAAGAAAATTGAATTTCATCCTCTGATAATCAGTGAGGAGAGGGTTTGATAGTTGCCTCCTCTGTCACTTGTAATGAAAAGAAATAGAATTACTTGTGTTAATACAGTTTCATGGGTGATAACATACTGTCATTATAACAGTGAAGGAGAATAATGAAAAGTTAAACACCCAGTTGCAAAAAAGGTCAGTGCACAGTAAAAATGATGGATGCAGTTACATAAGGTTTGTGAGGACGAGGGCAGATGGTGCCTTTGTGGAAGAGAAGGCCACCAGTCAGAGTTTTTAGCTGCCTTACGCAGTTTGACAATTGTTTCTGAAGATCTGTTAGTGTGTTAGCAAGTATTAAAAGAATATGTTGATCAGGTGGAAATAATTTCAATTACACTCCTTCTAGAAAGGGAATGTATCCATTGTTTAACTTCTGCATGATTTGAGAGAAGTCAAATAGAAATTAGTGGCAACTTGTCCACATTTAGCTGAAGAAACAGTAATGTCTGAACCAGACAAAAGCCCCAAAGCTCCATTTAAGGTGTTTGGGAGAACTGGTAATTTTCCTCTTAATTCCTGTCATTTCTAGCCGTGGTGCTTATGGATTCTCCATGCTGTTCTTTTAATTACAGTTAGAAATTCTGGAGCTGAGTACCTTAAACTCTTGGCCTTAAAAAAGCATATTCTTAGATACTTAAATCGTCCCTTGATGAGAAAGGAGCATCTCTGGTTACAGTTCTGATCTGTTAGATGTGTATGTCCATGGGAAGGGGGCCTGGAAACACAGCTTTTACACTGGAATGCTGAAATGTTGATAGAACTACAGATGTCTAAGTTTATAAGTCACAGCTGTGCTCATAAATTAACAGCCAATATTATGAACTGCTAAGAGATTGTTTGTTGGTAAACTGTCTCTTCTGTCTTTTCCCAGTCTCTGTGAATGATGAATATCCTCCAATCAGCCTTTCCAAGTGTTGTATATATTGTGGAAGATACAGAAAGCTGTTATAACTTGTTGTTATAATAATTTATAGTGCAACTATTTTCTGGTTTTTTCACCATCTTGTTGGTTGTGAATAAAAAAAGAAATCCACTTTATGGATGCCCTTGAATTGCTGCTGCCAGTTATAATGCTGTTGTAATTATTTTTCCCGAATACTCTATTTCATTTCTTTGATTCTTGCCAGACTTAGGGGCAGGAAAGCAACTTTATAGGGGAAACAAGTCATGGCTTTGTACAGTGCTATGAAATGCACAGAGTAAACAAACGAGGGGGTGAGGGATGGGATAGAGTGGGAGTTTGTTTTCCTGCATCACTTCACTTTTCTTGTGCCAATAGAAGGGTTTTTAAAAGGAAAAGAAAGAAGAAAGAGGCAGATTGGATTGTTAGCAGTGTCTCTTAGGATCTTAAATGAAGGGAAGATTGTGTATGTAATTCATAAACATCCTGAACTATACGCCTTCTATTTCAACTTATTAGGGCATGAAGTAGTGCTTGCCAGGTTAATTTCTCACTGGGGAATTCAGCATTCATGCAGATCTTAATTTCCTCCTCTATACAAAGCAGTGATAAGGGAAGAATAAGGGTATTTGAATATTTGATTCCAGATAATTTAGTTTGAAGATAAGTATTTTAGAAGTAGCCACAAGACAATTACGATGGCTATTTTAAAATGAATTTGGAGAGTAGCAGGAGAATGTTTATTTGTTCCCAATAGGAAATAGAGTTTTTGTCATGCAAAAAAAACCCTGTACTTTGCAAAAATTTTATCTTCCATAGATGAAATTACTGTTTTGAGTTCAGGATGTGGTGGGCAAAGAATATAAAAGAAAAACCATTGGCAAATATTTTTTCTCCATTTCCCATCTACCAAAGGAACAATTTAATTTGTTAGTATGGAACACTGGTCAGTGCTCTGTGTTTTCATGGTTTTAATGGTTAAGATGCTTTTAATGGTTAACAGGAGTTCAAGAATTGTTCCAGCTTAGTGCCTGCTTTTTGCTTCTGTGATGGGATAGCTTAGCATGAGCAGAGTGAATCATCTGTTGGCTCTAAACAGGGGTGGGACCAGATTTTTATTTAAATAAAACAAAACCAAATCTCAACATTCTTATGGAATGAATATTTAAGAGACCCAGAACCTCTTGTTCTTTTTCTACTTCCAAATGTTGCTTTAAACTCAGTCATGGGTCCTGACTTATGTGATTTGGGAGGGTTGTATTCAACTGGTCTAGGAAGGCATTTTGGATGGATTCCTAAAGTTCTGTTTGAGTATCAAGAAACTTGTTTTGTTTGGAGTTTTTATAGCATTTCTCTTAAACATCTCAGTGATCAGTGAAGTTGAATTTCCTGGTTTTGCAGTTGGAGTGACTAGGAATTATTTGTGTTAAGGAAATAATGGGGTTTAGAATAACTGGGAGTTAAAGAAGTTGGTTTTGGTGGGAGTTCAGTCAGCTATTTCCACTACTGCCTTTGGAGACCAAAGCTGTGGAGTTTTATTTGTTTAGAAGGGCCAATTGTGGTTTTATATAGGCTTCTTAAACCTGTGTTACATAGACTTACCCATTTATTTGTTTAAAAAAATCCAAAACCATGCAAACTGACCAAAAAGCAAAATCATTGCACTTGGGAATTAAAAGTGCCCAAATTGCAGAAACTAAGACAAACTTGAGTAAAGAAGGTTCTACCTCTTTGTGGTGCAAAAGCCTCACATGAAGATGCCTTTAATGTTTGTGGAGGAGTGTACTCTGTTAAAAATTGGTTTTGCTGTTATTTGTCTCTAATCTTATTTTGATGATCTGTTTTGGTTTTTTTTAGCACCAGCAAACATTTTTAAATCAGCTGAGGGAGATCACTGGTATCAATGACATCCAGGTACTACAACAGGCACTGAAGGTAAGATAACTGACTTGTAGCTGAATGCACCTGAATGCATCTTAACTTCCTGTGAAAGCCATAAATCCCAGCCTTTCTTACTCCTGTCCTTCCTTCCCTTCTTTCCCTTCCTTCCTTTTTCCCTTCCCAGCTTGAATGTATCTCAGGGGGAAAGAAAAGCTAATAATGATGGCTTGCTCACTGTACAAGGAATCTTGTTCTCTTTTGATACTGAACTAAAAACTAATCAAGTGTTCAAAAAATGAAAAGACAGGAGTGTTATGACTTGCCTTTAACCTTTGTGTGAATTGTTTTGGGCTACATTGGTGCTACTACAGATGGTCAGCTCTGTAGTTCTTAGATGGAACCAAGTGGTGTTTTCTTGTCAAGGTGTGGCTGTTTTCTATCATGCACAGAATGTAGAATGAAGAACTCTGCTTAAACTTGCCAGCCTTTGCTAATTTGGTGTTGTTTTAATGTTTTTTTCAATCATTGTAATTTATTTCACAGCACAGAAGAGTTCTTTGATGCAAGTAAAAAATGTCAGATCTCTCTGTATTCTGTTTCTGTATATATAAATATATATAAAAATTTTAAAAATGCTTTGTCTCCCTCAAGCACACCTTTCCAGCCATTTATACATGGTAAATGAGGATTTAGTAATTTAAATAAAAAAGACATATCTACACAAAAATAGGTAGTTGTTGTTAGCATGAGTCGTGTGCACAACTGCTTTTCAAAAGCCAGGATCTCTGGTCTTAAAAATGAAACTGTATTGTCAGAAGAATCCATCTGACTCCTGTTGAAGTCTGACTCCAGTGAATGTGCTTGTTATGTTTGTTGAGAGATTGACCTGCTCTACAGGACTTCTTTTTCTTTCCTGAAATAAGTGAAACTCCACCAAAACAATTTTTTATAAGACGTTTTATCTATATTTTGGTTAAAAATAATGAAATATACAGAAAATGTCAAGTTTGCAAACTTTCTTTTTGAGTCAGTATATTTCCTGACAGTACAATGGCTATTGATTTGAAGTTGCTAATCATGTCCTTTGCTTTTAAGAGAAATTAAAGAAAAGGTGAGGGGACTCTCACTTCCTGTTTTTTTTATACTTAAAGGACAGCAATGGTAATCTGGAGTTGGCTGTGGCTTTTCTCACCGCGAAGAATGCCAAGGTTCCCCAGCTAGAGGAAGCAACTTACTACCAAACAGCCCTTCCTGGGAATGACAGATACATCAGTGTGGGCAGCCAGGCAGACACCAGTAGGTATTTTTTCTTTTCATAAGTTTAGTTTAAAGGCATGGGAAATAAAACCTTGCCTGTGACATAACTATTAATCTGCAGATAATTCTTACTTATCACATCTTAAATTATTGTATATTCTCTTTTCTTATTTCAGTGGAGATTTTTGTTGGTTTTTTATTTGAGCTATTTTTAGTCATTGTCTTTACATGTATGTTTGGTACTGATCAAAGGGTGAATAACTGGGCTTTCCATCTTTTTTTCTTTTTTCCTTTTTTTTCCCCTCCATATTACAGGCTTTATTTTGGGGTCATGCAGTAAATAATCTCAGGCAAAAGCTGGGCACTCCTCTGTCAAAACAAAATTGGAGAATAGTCTGTCATTGTTTGTCTTAATATGCTAGAACTTAATATTCTTAAGAGTAGCTTCTCCCTGACAGGAATGACTTTCCCAAAAGAAGAAGTGGGAGGTTAAGTGTGAATTTTATGCTAAAAGAGTAGGTATTTTATATATTAAATTAGCATTAAATATACCTGATTTTAAACAATTTCATTTAGTTGCTACAGGAGGTACCACAATTTCCATTTCTCTGAGTCTTGCAGGTTCTAATCCTCTGCTTTTGCATATAGTTATTTTTATGAGGAGGAAAAAAAATGTGTTCTGCAAATAAATATGGGAAGTAACATAGAAGTAAAAGTCAAGAGATGTTTTGTAGTGGGATTGATATCTGTAAAATCCAAGTTTCTTGATGCTGCAGTTGCTTTACACTATTTGCAATGCAGATGGAGAATATTTTTATTATATATCAGTTCTTTTGCCATATATGTGGTACATCTATGTAGATTTTATTAAACAAATAAAATTATTTAGTGCCTCCTGCAGTACGGTTTTTCCCCCTTTGTTTTGCTCATGGTGGCTTCAATGTAAGGAAGTTTAGTTAGACCTCCTTATCAATTGTACAGTTATTTTTGTCTGTAGAACCTTGACATGAACTTTTCTAACTTTTTTTTTTAATTAGAGGTGAGTTTATGCTCAGCATGTCTGATCATTTCAAATCTAAAAACTGCATTTAAATCCTTGATCTTATTAGCAACCCTGTATAAAATGTCCTCAGTGCATTATAGGTAGTTGTGTTGTCCATGTATTAAGTTGAGGTGGGTGGCTAGGGTTTTTTGGGTGTTTTTTCTTTTCACTCCTTTGGAAAGAAAATACACACAGCCTTCCCTGTGTGTTGAATTTTCAGTGTCAGAAAATTGCAGTTGAGGAAATGAAGGCTGTTAAGAACAAACTCACCACTGTGTCATAGTTTCTAGTACTGACAACCCACTATGGCAGTGGGATAGTAAGCTGGATTCTCTTGGAGTCTGTGTTTAATTAGATTTAATAGCAATCCCATTAATAGAAGTATTTAGTTTTGCTGTCACTTACTGTGCTGTACAGCTGTACTGAAGAAATGAGGTGACAAGGGATATGGATCAAACCTGCAAGAGCCCACATTACCCATGGCAGATGGTCAAACTGAGAAGAGTAGGTCTTGAGTTGTACATTATGAGGTCAGTTTCAGGATTCTCTTCTCTTTTCTGGAGGCTGAAGGCAGATTCCTTACAGTTTTACAGCACTACAAGTCATTGATCAAGAAACACCAACTGCTGTGGGAAAAGTAGGTTTTTAATACTTTTTTTTTAACATCTTTAGTGTCTGGTTAGGTCCTTACTGGCAACAAAGATGAGAGCCCTTGGCCAGTCGTTGCTGTTTTAGTTAGACTGAAAACACATTATGAGGTAAAGGCATCTTTGTGAACTTTTCATCATTTTGGAGGACTTAAAAGGCAAGAACTGAACACCTAGAGCAGAACAAAAGGCTGAACCAGCGTGATCATGGAGCCCCTCCAGGCTCCTGTAGAGATCTAGTGAATGCTTCTGGAAGAGACCTGCACTTTCCTTGTAATGTGCTTGCTTGTAATTATTTGGATTCTAGATCTAAAAGATGGCAGTGCACCAAAAAGGCCAAGTCTCAGGGCCCTGTGTTAGTGAACACTGTTATATGAGGAAGTGAGAAGGAGCAGTTACTTGTGAGGAGGGAAAGGAAGGGTGGGCACAGGATTGAAAACCTTCAGCAGATGGCTTTGACCATCAGTGCTCCCTTCTGCAGAAGAACACTTATTAGCAGTTCTCAGTGGCTATGCTGGGTTGCTGACAGGATCTTGTCTCTCAAATTTGACTCCCTTTATTATCCCACATAGGTATAACTATGTGAATTAATTATAACTCACCCTTACTGTTCCTTTCTGCTTAATTACCTCTTAAATACTGCGTTTGGAACTTGGATGTTAAGAGTCACCGAGCTTTGTGGTCCCGCCAAGTTAAAGCATCCAAACTGGGAATGAGAGTCACAGATAAATACCAGAGCTGTCTTTTATGCCACAGAAAACTTCTGGCCATTAACATTCATGGCTGTTGAATGTATTCCTTGCATAAAGATGTGTCTGATGTGTTCTGTGAACTTGACTGACTACATTTCTTTGACGTAGTTACTTAGTTAAGGGGAAATGAAAATGTTAATGTGTGCTATAAAAGCCAGAATTGTGCCCTGGCTCTCCCAAAAGTGATGGTGGTCATAAGTGGTTTGAGAGTTGCATCCTGGGTGGTAGGGAGGTATAAGGAAACCTGGTTTGTCTTATTACCAAATGCAACATTTCAGCATCTGCAAAAAAAAATAGGTTTTCATTAGATCTAGTCCACCTGTTAAACAAAGACTGACTTGCACAATCAGTGTTACTCATGATGCTTGCCTTTTTGTCTGTTCAAAATGGCATGTGCAAGCACCTGCAAATGTAGTATTTTCACATCAACAGTGATGCAGGCTTAATCTGATCCTTTTGCAAAGGTGGTTTTAACATTTTCACTTTTTTTTCCTTCTTGCACTCTGCAAGGACAAAGTGCTTAAGCATTAGGCTTGCATTGTACAGATGCACAGCTTTTAGTCTAAGATAATTTTAACGTTCCACTTGGTAGAGGAAATCCTAGGCATTGCACTTAAAGAAAAACAAAAGAAGTTTTGTAGTACTTGGAAGTATTTTCACTTTATTTATTTCTCTAGAAACCTTTTTATTCCCATTTGAAGTAATTTTGTGTATTTTCATCTATGGCTGCACAACAGAACTGTTGGATTGCTAAGAATGTATCCATTTTCTTCTTATTATTTGAAGGAACTTGAAGAATCCAGAGTCAAAGGAAGGAACGGAATTAGAATTTGGAAGTTGTGTTGTGTTCTAATGAAACTGCTGTCAGGATGAATTCTCTCCTTCCCTTTTGAAAACTCAATTATTTTTCATTAAAACTGAATTATTAGTCTTCGCAACTGCACATTCCATAGCCAAACCAAAAGATTTTAGGCCTTTTTATAAGGACATATTACAGCGAACTATGAAAGGCCACATACAGCAATTCAGTGATTGTAGACTTCACGGCTTCTGGCTTTCTATATCTTCCTGTTCTTACTTTGAGCCTTTGCACATGTTTCAAAAGGCACTCAGCCAGCCCTTACCAGCAAGGTAGAGTTTAGACTCAACGGTACCTAAATCCTTCTGAAGTGATGTTTATAAAGCATTTCTTACTGTTCCATTCTAGAGACTCTGAGAAGTTTATAGGGTAATTTCTTTTGGAACGTCACTGTCCCTACTTATAGACTCCTAGTGCCTTGCCTAAATCCCTTTTGCTTCGGGTTAAGTCCTTTACTCCTTGTGTGCCCCCTGTGGAAATCATAGTACACTTACTTCATTTCTTTTATCTCAGATAAAGTGTTGTGTGCTCAAAGCCAGTGTATCAAAAGACTTCTCTCAGATCTAAACAAAACAGCCTAAATTCCTTTCAAGTATTTGGATGCATTTCCTATACCTATTGTCATTTCTTTTCTTCTCATCTAGGCCTTCTTTAGTATGCTTTTTTTCTGAGCTGTGGCACTTGAAACAGTAATGAAGACATCAGCTTAGTTCTTAAGAAAAATAGGTGAATCTCTATAAATATCCTTGTAGTACTCTGACAGAAGTGTAACACTTCCTATTTTTTTCAGTGCTGTGATGATGTGAATTGCAGATTGAACATGAGTCGGCTGTAGCTCCTGGATCCTTTTTGGCACAAGTCCTAGTCAGTCCTCATTCTCTAACTGTTCATTTATTGTTTCTGTGAGTAGAATTTGACAGTGGCTTCTTCTGTCACCTTGCCTAACTTAGCCATTGCTATGTGTCTTTATGACATTTCCTTCTATTTCAAGGGTTTTTCGTGTCATCTCCATCCAGGTTCCTGGGAGTTTTGCCAGCTTGGTATGTCAAGGTCCCTGCTTCAAAATGTCCGAGAGTCTTGTACCTTGAGGTCCTCTTTTCATCTTACATTCACTTGTTGCTTTGTGCCATGGTTACCTCTCTCCTTCCCCATCAGTGTGAGAGTCGTTGGTTTAAGGTGTTCTGATTGTAGGATGTTGTAAATACAGCTGAGATGGGGAAGCTGTGGGATAATGACGACCAATATTTACAAGCTCCTGCAGCAGTACAGCAGTTTGAGTTGGCTGAATTGCTGCAGGGGTGCTGGTGCTTTCCCCCTGTTAAGTTTTAACCAAAATTGGCCTATACAGCCACCTAAATTCCTCTAAATCTTCACGTTAGGAGCTTGAGACCACTGTGAATTGAACATCACAGAATAGGTGGCAGTATGTAGGATCTTGCTTAGCTCTGCTTGTGATAAATAAACCAAATGTAGTCTCAGCTCCCTTTAAAAGCTTTTTATATTGTTGGTGTGTTGAAATTGGGCTATTGCTGCTGGATTTTCACACTTGACACTACTCTGTTGAACCCATCAAGGCTGCCCCTTCGTTTTTTCTCTCCTTGTTCCAGTTGTTGCATCACTGTGGATGTTTATTGCCTGTCCCTGAGTTCAACTGGTACTTCTGATCTGTCCCTCATACTGAATTTCCCAGCCTACTTAAGTTTGAAGTTCCTGCTCTGCTTCCTTCTCCTCTTATAAGTACCAAGTCAACAGCACAGTAATTATTTTAATGACCTAGGCAATAACCAAGGAAGAACCATTTATTTAAATGATGATAGAGACTTCCTGAGTAAACAGATTAGTAAATTTTTTAAAATAAGGAAGTTCTATGGGGATAGTGTGTGCTTTTATTATACATAGACTAGTATATTTGCTCCAAATTTCAATATTCAACTTAAAATTGCTTTGTAGAATTACAAACAATGTCAAACTCTCTGGATCTTATGTATCAGAAGGACGCATTATTATATAATAATACTGTTGCAAACCAAGAATACATTTCTTAGTAAAATAGATGATTAATTATGAATATTAATTTTTATGCACTAAGCCTGACTGTGTTGATGAGAAGTTTCTTTGCTCATGGAGAATTTTTTCGTAAGCAAACTTCATTTACTAGTTGTGGCTTGGTTAAGAATGTTTGCATTTTCTATGGTTATTTGACATTAAAGTAATAAGTACCTTTATGAGGATGAGCCAGTGAGAACTGAAGTGTTCTGTGGGCTAAATGAGAGGAGTATTTCAAAACTGGCATGTGTAAATTAAAGTCATGTAACTAAATTGGGCAAGTGGCATTATTCTTACACCTTTATGAGATGCATCCTTCAGCCTATCACAGAAAAAACCTGTATGTCTGATAAAAACTTTGAGTAAAAGTAATCATTTTTGTTGTTTTTCGAACTGGCACTTAGAGAAATTTGTTGGTCAGATAGCAAACTTCAAGAGTTCAGTTTCATGAATGAGTTCTACTCATAGCTGTAACATTACCATCCCCATGCAAGAATTTATAAAACAAAGATATTTGAAAACAAAAATGAGAAAAAAAGAAAACTACATGATTTTCATGTATTATATGTACACTTGTATGTTGTATAACCATCTGACCAGAATGCAAAATGTGGAGACAAGGTAATATATAAAAAAATATATATTTACTTTTAAATTTTTAGAATGAAGAGTTTAGTCTCAGACCTACCCTTCTTTTATGACTTCTGTTGAAGTCATCTTTATCTTATGATTTAGGATACAAGTCATATGTGAAGGGTTACAGCTTATGAAGTTACTATGTCAGCTGTAAATTCATTAGCCTAAATGTCAAATCCATTTTTATTTTACATATGCTATGAACTAAAAGCTAGTGTGAAGTAGGTTACCATGGGTGAGCTGATATTTATAAATGTATTTTTTGACATAAATTGTGCTAGGTAAACCCTCTGTGACATGAATCAATTGCATCACTCACATGTAGTGGTAATATCTGGCAGCATGTCTTCACTCTGTTGTCTTGTTTTCATGCAGAGCAGCAGCAATGTATGAATAGAATATTTCTAAAGGGCATCCTATAGTGTCTGCTCCAAAACCCCTGTATGCCAAAACAAAGTCTTTTGGCTCATCTGCTTTTGGAAAGCAAATGAAAATAAAAGATTTGGGGGTTTAATATTAAAATTATGTAATGGCTGGTAATATGAATGGTAGTAAACTTCTAAACATATAAGGTGGTGGTATAGGTTAATAAAAATTAGAGAGTTAGGGAGTTGCAAAGAAGTGGAATATTTTAATGGAAGTGTGAGTTGAAGCTGATCTGGATAGATTTTTGTGTAATGGGGGAGGTTTTGTTAAATATATCCTTTTCACCTACATTCTAGAAAACAGTCCCCATATAGAGAAGCTGACTTCTTAATCTAACTTTCTTTATTGTTGTATAAAAATGTCATCACACTTACCTAACTGGAGACTTGCTCAGGGGACAGTCCTCTATCTAAGGAAGTGACCAGAGCAATCCCATACTTGTCCATCAGCTTGTGTGGCAGCTGGGTTGTGACCACTATTTCTACTTTGAGAAATACAGCTTGGCTCCAGGGAAGATGAGGTGCTGTGTGTGACTCCTTGTAAATGTGCAGAAAATACAACACAAGCCCCACATTTTAAAGCATAATAGGTAGTGCATATGTGGTGAGGGGATACTTTCATTTCTGCCAACTGTTCTAATCTCCTTCTGCTGTCAGAGGTTAGGACAGAGCCAGGTTTGCATGTGACCCAGGCTGAAGTGGTATTTTCACCCAAATTAGGTTGTTCTCAGCATGGCAGCATGTGTATCAAATCACTGGGGGAGACTTCTGCTGGTGGTGGTTGTAATTGCTTTAGTACTTCCAAAGGAGAATTTCAGGCATCTGAGTTGAAGTCTGTTATGCTGGAAGATCTGAGCTGACTGTAGAAGGCCTAAGAATAAAATTAGGAAGTGCTGCTTTTATAGCAATAGTGTTTCCCCATACTTGTAGATCATGACAGATTGCCCAGTGTACTCTGCAGGTAAGAGTGCTCCCTTTAAAGGCCCACTAAATAAAATAGAAATTCAACCATTATTTGGAGAAAACAGGGCTGAGTTTAGGTTTTGAAGATGCTGATGTTAACAGAAAAGTTTCTTTACAACTTCTTTCTGGTTTCAGCTTTCTGCAAGGACGAGTCATCCCATTTTCTGTTCACAGATGACTATGGCAATTTTTGTACACTAAGTTTAGTGTTTTGTTCTGATCCAGGGAGAAACATCCCAAAAAAGCAAGCCTGGGGGACTAGGAGAAGCTTCAGTCTCTACAGCGGGCCTGCCCATGCGGGAGAAAAGACAGAACATAGACAGACAAGTTCCTGGGAGTAACTGGGTTGGCCTGTGGAAGAAGAAATGCTGACAAACCTCTTGTCTCTGTTTGTGAGCAAGTGCCAGTTTCAAATCTGTATCTCTTTCTCCCAGAGCCTTTCAGCTTCTAATGACCAAACCCCAGGCTGGAGACAAATCCCTTTCATAACTCTTTGGGTGAACTTTGCCTTGGAAGAGGGAGACTCAAACCAGCTCATGCTCCATGTGTATGACTGTCTGATGTTGCATACAAAAGTCCCTTTTGCACTTTTCCTTTATTTCTATCTGTCTGACTTGGAAAATGAGACTTCTGACCCTTGAAATGGTGACAACCAGGAACCTTGACTGTTTTGAAGTTCTTGGGCACCTGATGGACATTCCTGTAGGCTCTAGCTGCTCTAAAAGCTTGGCTGTGGCTGATGAGGACATGATTTGTGTTGTGGTATGTAGTAGGATCCCGCCTGAATTGGGAGCAGGGATGTTGTTACTGCCCTCAGAAAATAAGGAAGTTTATGGGGGATGTCAGTCTTTGATCCTTTGAATAATAAGAGCTGGTGAAGAAGGCAGAAGTAGAGCTGTTTTCAGTCAGCAGTCCATCCAGTATTCCCCATGTATCCAAGTATGAATCCTCATTTTGTCTCCAGTATTTGTTTTCTTCATGTTGTGAAGCGATACTTTCAGTAGATGAAATTGAATTTAAATATGTTCAGGAAAGGAATGCACAAAAAGGATAGAAAATAATTAGGTTGAGTAAGGAACTCTCCCACTTGTTATGAAACTGTGTGAAAGTATTTGGCTCACCAGGGTACAGACATACTTGTAGAATTTGGGGCTGTGTTGGGAAAACTCTGTTACGTGTTCCTTCATGAAGAGGAAAAATCAACTATGCTCAATTAAGGTATCCTTTTTAAGTAAGGTCTTCTTCATCATGTGTTCCCTGAAGCAACTGATCTCAGTAGCTGAAGTAATTCATTTAAGTATATTGTTTTAAGAAGGCTTTCAGAAAACATGGATTCCTAAATTTGTCCCATAGCTTTGTGAAACTTAAGAACATTAGGAGCAAGGAGAACTATAGCCCATCATATCAAGAGCGAGCTGCTGAGGTTTTTATCTGGCCTGGAGGCAGAAGGGAACTGTTAGCAGGGTTAGTGGTTGGAATAGAATAGGGCACAGGAGGGATGGACTGGAATGGTGCTCTCAATCCACGTGGGCTCTCTCCTCTACAGTAAGACTTACCTTTCATTCTGTTTCACTTTTAATTTTGAGAAAGATAGTTTTGCTTTTCAGATGTGATTGATCTCACTGGAGATGATAAAGATGATCTTCAGAGGGCAATTGCCTTGAGTTTGGAGGAATCAAACAGGGCATTCAGGGAGACTGGAATAACAGATGAGGAACAAGCCATTAGCAGGTAAACAACCAACTTATATAAAGCAGAAATTAAATTAAAGAGTTGGAGATTGGGCTGTATTGCTTTTTTAAACTTTTAACAAATAATAATGTGTTTACTTTTACTTGTGCTACTGATATGCCTGGCTTCAGGATGCTGCTTTAATGTATTGTATGCTCTACACTGGAAAATAGTCTATTATGTGTGGACTAGGATTAAAGAGTATGTTTCATATTTATGTATGTCTTAAAGTATGGAGGAAGTGGATGGAGATAGAGAATGTGTGGTCATATTTAAATAGGACTTAAATCCAGAAGTTTCTGTTGTCTACCAGGTAAAAAGCAACAAAACTAAAGAAGCTAATAAATACTTGGTCATGTTTTTTGCAGTGTTCATTTTACAATAACATTTTCTTCCATCTCTGCTGAGATTGAGGGAGTGGGTATTAATATTTTGACTTGAGGATACTAAGAGCAGCTGATCTATTTCAGCAGATGAAGAATGTTATTAACCTATTTTACAAATAAGATTTATAGGCTTTGAGTTCTGGATTTAAAATTTTACAAATTTAACTCTCTCAGTTTGGGTGTGATAAGAGTCTTTGAGCTAACTTTTGATCAGATTTCATGATAACTTTTTGTACAGTGTATGTTTTTTGTTGATATTGATACAATTATGAAATATTTGGGACTTGAACTAAGCCTGGGTGTAGGGTTGTGTGGGAGGGGTGTTGTTTCTTTTTTTCCATCTATAACTGTCCTTGGGAGGAATGTTGAGTTTTTCATTTGTGGCTGGCCTTGTTCTAAGGGAAACAGGCAATGATTTGATCCTTGATAGGAGGTAAAGTACTACCTCCTTGCAAAAGAGCAATTTTATTAAAAAAGAATTTAGATGGGGGAGACTAACCACAATAATTCTTTTTCCCAGTTCATTGTGTATGACAGGCTAAATGACTTACTAGAAAATTCCATCTCTGAGAATATGGATATTTTATTGCTTTATTTGTATTACTTTAACAACAGTAATTTTATTTTCCCTTTTGAAAAATAAATATACTAATTGTGAGAATAAACATACCCTTCTGCCCCCCTCCCCCCCCTTTTGTGATAAAAGTAGTCTTGTTATATGAAGGATAGAATGAAAGGCATTTATGTTCCCATTAACAACTGGAAGAAGCATTTAAGGGGTTGGTTTTTCTAAAACCTCAGTATGTTCATGTATACAAGAGGACAGTGGAAGTTGTGTCCATTTTTTTTTCAGAAGGTCAGCTCTTGCATGTTCCTTTTTGAAGGGCAGAATTGTCATATCTGTATGTTTGTGATTTGGACACTCAGAAAGATGCATCTATTTCTGGAGATGGAAAATTTTCTCCCTCTTTTTCTTTACCCAAGCCTTGACTACTTCTGCCAGGCTCAATTCTTGGGAGCCTTGAAGATTTAGGATTTTTGTTGTAGACTTTATTTTTCGCTTCTGAAACTAAAAACCCCTCTTTGGTCCTATCTGCTTAGCCCATAAATTAGTATTATAAATACTTTCTACTTATATTACAGTGTATATTTTTCTGGCTGAAGAAAATAACAGAGGATGCCTTTTTTTCTGTATGTACAAAGGCATCTAGATGATCTGTTTGGTTATTTGTAGAGAAATGCTGGTCTTAGGAAATAGAGACTTGCATCAAATGGCAAAATTGCACACAGTAACATGTGCAATGTCAGATGAAGAGCTTGTTGCAGGTCAAATCCCCCTTGGTGCACTGCATCACATTTTCTGTGCTTGCTGGAAGGTTCTTTGGACCATTTCTGGCACAAACTCATTTCACAAAGCCATACAGAAATATTCACTGAAGGATCCATGGTATTTCATGACACAAGGAAGAGAATGGAACTTTGCTTGTGAAGGGAGGCAGAGAAGAATGAGGATCTTGAAGGTTTTGGCAGCACTGAGACATTAGATCAACTCAGTAATGTAGCAAGAAGCACCCTGAGCTGATGGCAAATTATGTCAGTGTTGAACAAATATAGGAAGTTCAGAATTCTTGATCTGAACTGTTCAGTCATTTTTCTTAAGGACAGAACTTCCGGCTGGTTTTATTTCAAAAAATAAAAATACAAAACAAAATAAAAAAACCCCACTCTACTCTGTAGTTAACACCCTACAGAAGAATGTTGGCATTCCAATAGAAAGTGCAGGATCTGTGCAGAACTTCTCAAAAAAAAAACAAAAAGTAAAACAATGTGGTTGTAAACAAATCAAGCTACAGCCATTTGCTTTTAATTTTCTGGATAAATTAAGAAGCAGAAATCAAATAGGAGGTCAATAATAAGCAAATTTAAACTGTGGAAATGTTTAATTTTTAAAAATATAGGCCATGTGCATATTGAAATAGTTTTTGCTGTGGTGGGTATTTTTCTGAGCTGATTCCTATTTGGTTTGGAACCTAATTTGCGCAGATTGTTAGGATTTCTGAGGGAGAATTAATGGAATTTTTTGACTGGCGTAATTAATGTTGTAATGCACATAGAATTTGTCTTCCTGAATATAATTGCCTTAGACTACCTAATGAGGGCAGATCTGATTACTGTGTAGGTGTTGAGAGGAGTGCCCTGAAATGTCCGAGTGTCCAAGCTGAACATGTTGTACATTGCACGTTTAAAGCCTCTTCCTGTTTCCTCTTTAAATCTCCTGGAGAAGTGTGCATGATGAGTGTATTTCCTACTGTGAGGAGGTTTCTCCTGTTTATATTACTTTTCCTGGATTGAAAGAGTCTGAAGCTGTCCAAATAGGGCTTCAGTAGGGAGGCCAGTGAGATATTACTGGAAGGGGAAATCAGCTGGCCTGTATTGTGCCCGTGGTAGTGCCCGTATAAGAATGAGTCCATGCTGTCAGTGCATAAAGGATGTGTACAGCCCCTGTAAAAAAGGGCTTTTTTATTAATCAGAGTCACTGAAACTGCTGGGGACTCTGCACTGTGGTTGAGCATTGTGTGTGTAGATCCAAGCCCTTGTGGAATGTTATAGAGTCAGGGATATATTCCTGGATGTCCAGCTGCAAGACATACCCAGTACAAATATGCTCTTTTAGCTGCGTGGCCTGACAGTGAGGTTTTCTGCAGCATTTTGAGTGGGCTTCCTTAGGGTGGTTTGGGTGAATCTTTGTGCTCTGGACTTGCCTTGCCCCGGGCGCTTTTGCTTTGTCTGCTGAGCCCCCTGCAGTCCTGCAAAGCTGCTTGGTGGTGGCCAGCTTGTTACAGAGAAAGAAAACACTGCTTTCAAGTGTCCTGCCAAGCTTGTCTCTAACTAACCATTGCTACAGCGTTTCCCTCCAAGGAGGATTCCAGCCCTTGGTGGTGGGGGAGCTGTAGGTCCTGTGAGTCCGGGGGGAGGGTGCCAAGCCCTGCACGAAGCTCGCTGATGGCTCTGTGCTGGAGGCTGTGCTCTTGTCCCCAAGGGTCACCAAGTGGGGCTTCAGCTCATGTCATCAGAATTGCTAAATCCTTGTAATAACTCTCTGGAGGGATGCTCGTTTTGTTAAGCAATGTAAGATTCTTACATCATGATGGTGATGTCTCACGTTTGTGACTCTATGAATATAAGACAGTGAACATTTTATATGAGATATCCTCACTGTGCTAGTAAATACATTTATTTATGTAGCTTTTGAGCTGATTCCTATTTACTATGCTCACTACACTTTATTTCACTTTTCATTTTTGATTTGACTGCATCAGAGCTATCATGGCTGAAAATTAATTCAGCACATAGAATATGCAGTTATTGCATGTGCTCTCTAAGGATAGATAGTTATAAGTAAAATTAAGGAAAAAATATCATGATGCCTTCAGAAGTAAATACTTTATTAAGACATGGAAACACATTTCAGGTCAAGCTAGAGATGAGCTTACCTGCTAAAGAAACACAAATTCAAATACAAGAAAGAAGTTTTAGTAGGTAATTAAACTGATGAATGGTAGTACTCTTGGGAGAGTACTACACAAACTGAACCATTTCAGTTTGAGAGTATTTATTTTTCTGAACTTGAATTTCTGGGGGGAACAAAAAAGGAGAAGTTTGACTGTTTACCTGAAACCCAAGAGGTATGAAGTAGGTATTGTAGTCCTGTTACAACATCGTTTAAATTTATTCCAGTCTGTCAATGTTCCTGTCAGTTTTAAAGGTCCCTTCAATTTAGTTTAACCAAATTTTTAAGCAATTCTATCTGCATTACAGATTATTTGAACTATGTATGACATTTTTTAGTTGATTTTTAATGTCCCCATTGACCAACCTGTGCTCTCAAAGCAGAGTTACGCAGGTCATCTAACACTTGAAGGATTGTATTGGTTAAAAGGGAAATGAATTTGGCTGTTTCTTTATATGTTGAGGTTTTCTTAGTAGAAAAAACTGTCAGTAAAGACTCTTAGAACAATCAGGATCAGGTTCTGTCCCTATGCAGTGTTTGAAGAGATGTGAGAACACAAACTCATAGTGAGTTATATGCCTGTCCTTTCAGTACTATTTACAAGATGGTATCAAAAACGAAATCAATTAATCCTTAGGAAATTGCCAGATTTAGGTTCTTCCTGAGACAGGTACAAAAGTTGTATTTGTATCAAATGGTCTCTCAAATTTAGAATGCCTCTCTTTTACTGTATTTTTTTCTGAAATAAGTATCAATGACAAAATAAGTATGTTCCCCAGAGCAGTTACCTGCAGTAAATTCATATGATGTTTCATAGTTCTTGGTAAGATAGCTTTTCTTTCTTTGACAGGAACATAGCTTGAAATAAAGCTGTAGGTAGGAGACTGAGAGATTATGGGGAGGGGGGTTGTCCATTTCTATGTTTTTTCTAAGATGTTCAAACTTTATCCTTTAGGAGCTCCCTTTACAGACCAAACTAAACCTGCCTTTCTTTGGTGCTTAGTGAGTCTGGAACTGAGAGGAGGCAACTCTCCATGCTGCTCAGACTGCTTAGATGCCTGTGATGCAGCTTGTGAAATGCTGTGCTTGGTGCTGGAGAGCAGCTCAGCCTTTTGTCTGAGAGTTGGACTGAATGGCAGGGCGCAGTGACTACTGTGTCGGTAGTGCACACTCCAGACTCTTGGCTTATGAGTTAGAGCCACTGCTACATGGCCTCAGTGCATCCATCCCCTTCTTTCTATTTAGAGTACACCTACCACAGATTACTTCGAGGTGTACTTTGTACCAGGCTGAGCATATGTGCTGATACAGAAATAATGTATCGAGTGAAGCTCGAGCTGGAGAGCTTCACACCCATCAAATCTTACTGTCATGTGAAATACAGATATTCAGCATAAATCACATTGGAACAGTTTCCAGCAAAGAAAGCGGTCACTGAAGCATACAATTAAAGTGTTTGGGTGGCATTTGAAAAATTGCAGGGAGATGTCTTTCCATGGCTCATAAAGTAATTACTTGCCATGTAAAGTGATTAACACAGTTGCATAAGTTGCAAAAATGGAAACTAAGGAAGCTGCCTTTGTTTTTGTAAGTTGCCTAGCTAGCTTTGGCTTCCTGTCAGTAAATGAAAGATTAGTGACTTTGTGCTTCGCAGAGCAATAAAAGCATTTGAGGATGAAAGCACTGTACTATTACTGTGTTGCCTAGAATCTGTCCATCCTGTTTGAATCTGGTTGTTAAATAATTGATGACTTGTAGATATGGCTCTTGTATCTAGAGCTCTCACAGGAGATTCATGCACTCACCAATACCATTTTCCAAAGGGTAATGGAATTGCTGTAGCATAGCTAAAAGTAAAATAGAATTTTTGAAAACATTTAATTTCATATAACATATTGCATATATTGCTCAGGAACAATAAGTGAATGATGTTATTATGATGCCTGTATTACTACCTGAATGTATTTCACTCATTGGTGGGAGGTTTTTTGGTTTGGTTTTTCTGGGGTTTTTGGTTTTTTCTCACATTTTTCCCTCCCTTCTGTTCCCGAAGAGTTCTAGAAGCCAGTATTGCAGAAAATAAAGCGAGTTTAAAGAGGACGCATCCAGAGGTATGGAGTGACTCTCCAAACCCTTATGATCGAAAGCGGCAAGACAACTGCCCAGTAGGATTAAAGAATGTTGGCAACACGTGCTGGTTTAGTGCTGTCATTCAGGTAAGCACTCTTCAGTTAGCTGTCTGCATTCTTCATTGTCCCTGTTGGGAGGTAAGTCAGCTCATTTTAAGTGAATAATTTAAAATAATCTCTTTTCCTGGGAAGTTTAGGCCACTGCATGAGATGTTGTTGCATATGACTTATTTATTACATCTGTTGATTAATCAAATTGAAGTGAAAAAAGGACTGGTAGCATATCTAAGTGAGGCTTCAAAATGTTTCTTGTTAAGAAGCTGTTGAAGACAAGGAGTTGACTCTCTGAAGATCCTGGGCGTATGCAGCTCATGCTGACATCGGTGACAATTTTGGATGCATAAAAACATGAGAAAACTGGGTTGCAGATGAGGAAATTATTTTTTTATATTAAAAGGAGCACGTGCATAGGACTGTAAGGGGGTGTCTGACAGTGGAGGTGTGTGGAAGAAAAGAGGTACCTCCAGTCATGGAGTGCTTACTCGAATGGCTACAGCTGGGTAGGGTAAAAGGAGAAATAACTGATAAAGAAGGAAACTTCAGAATGAAGGGGAAGGTCTGATATGGGTGCAATTGCAACTGATTTAGGTTGTTTTATGTAATACAGTCAATATGTGTGCTTTTTTTTTATAAGATAGGGTGAGGAGGGAAATAAGTACAGATACTACAACTTGCATAGTGAAAGCTGATGCTCTAATATCAATAATTGATGTACATAAACTTTATGAATCCATCTTTTAGGAGATGTATGTTTCTATAATAATCTATAGATCTACTGAAAAGCATTTTAACCTATAGAAAGAGTGAAACTGGAATACAATGATGGGAAATTTATTCTTTGTCTACTAGAAACAAATGTTTAAGTCTACAAGAGTCAAATGTATTGTAACTTTTCTGAGGTTTTGAGAGAAAGAAAATGAAATATTTAATATCCATTTTTAACAAATTGCTGTCAAGCTGAAGCACTTCAGATAGACTAACACTGTTATTTTCATACTGGCTCTTGAGAGATGGCTGTTTTACTTCAGGCTGAGTCCATTTAGATCAATGTTCTTCCCAGCAATTTCCAAATGAGTGCTTACAGGGGAGTACAAATAGTATGCCTGATACTGTTCTGGTTAAACACTCCTGAGCCTCCCATTACTTTTATCTTGGAAGGGTTTTTTTAATCCTCTGCAGTTTATATAGTTGGTAAACTCCAGGTGACACACCCTGCTCCCCATATGTTACTTCCTTGATCCTTGCAAACTTCTTGCACCCATAAGGGTCCTTTGAGAAGGTGTTCCACAGTTATGCTATTGCATAAAGAACTGCCATGGTTTTGTGTGGTTTTTTGAACCTGGCTCCCACTATCTTTGTCCAGTAGCCTCCATGTTTCCTGGCAGCCCAGACAGAAGTTGATTGCCATTACAGTTCTGTGGGCTTCTCTCCTGCTCTTAATATCTCAGTGGTCTCTTTTTTTCAGGCTGGATGCTCAGTTGCCACCTGTAGAATGCTCTGATCCACTTTTTTGCTGTTCTTCAGATCCTTCCTAGCTCTTGCAGCACTTTAGTTGGGGGATGAGGAAAGCTCTTAAGATGTGAGTGTGCTGTGAGTTGAGGGTGGTATAAGAAGAGATACAGGCTCCTCAGGAAAGATAAGTAGGAGAGGCAGTGCCTTCCTCCTCAAGGAATAGCTCAAATGTGTGTGGTAGTTGTGTGGGACAAGGTGGCAGTTTAAGATGAGAGTCTGTGGATCAGGATCAGAGGAGGGGCTGGTAGAAGTGCCACCATTATTAGTCTGCTACAGACTACCCTCCTCAGGATGAGGATGTGCACACAGCCTTCTTGAAAGGCAAGGAAGTCTCTGGATTAGTCTGTGGTTCCCATGGGAAACTTAAATGAACATCCTGACCCTTGCTGGGTCCAACACAGCAAGACACAAGCAGACCAGATTTCTGGAGGTTTTGAGGAACAGCTTCTTCATATGGGCACTGATGGTCCAACTAGGAGTGATGCACAGCTGAATCTCCTGTTCCCCAAAAATGGGAGAACTGAAGGAGTAATGTGGGTACTCTTGACTGCAGCAACATGAAATAGTGGAGTTCAAGATGCTAATGAGAGCAAGAAAGGAATAACAGGGCCCAGACCCAGTGTTCAGGAGAGCAGACAATAGAAATTGGTGGCAGCTTGGAAGGGCAGAGATGCTTAGGAAGGCTGACAACATCCCCTGATTGCCAGGAGGGTCCGTTCTGCTCTCAGGGAGCTCATAGCCAAGCTTCAGCACAAGCAGGCAGTGTACAGGATCTGGAAACAGAAATGGGCTACTGAGGAGACTGGAAATGTTGTCCAGGCATGAAGGAATGGTATTAGCAAAGTGAAGGCTGACCTAAGTTGGTGCCTCAAAGGTTGTCTGGGGTAACAAAAAAGGTTTTGATGTTGTACTGGTTGTAAAGGGCTGAGCAGGAAGAATGTCACTGAATGGAGCAGGTGAGGTGCCTTGTTCAGTACCTTGGTCTGCCTCAATCTTTACCAGTGAGATCTCCAAGACCATGGTACAAAGTTGAGGGAGCTCTGAACAGAGGTTTAGTATTTGAGTGAGAGATCACTTGGAAACTTGACCCATACAAGTCTGCAGGACCCACTGAGCTGCATAGTGGGGATGAGAGACAGTGGGAAGAAGTCTTAGCAAGGCAACACTTTCTCATTTTTGCAAAGTTGTGGAGAATAAAAGAGCTTTCTGATGTACTTGAGCAGTACATATTGGGAGGATGAGAGACAATAGGAGTAATTCAGATAAGGAAGATTATGCCTGGGAAATAAAGAAGCATTTTTTTCCCATAAAGACAGGTAGTGGAGGTTGCCCAGAGAGGCTATACAGGGTTCATCAAACCTTGGAAAGTTTTAAGATGCCTGAAAAAAAACCCTGAGAAGCCTGGTATGATCTCACAGGTCAATAACGTGAATAATGCTAGTTAGTTTGGTGCTCATCATCTTCTATAAATTCCAGAGCTGCTTTCCACCATGTACCTCACTGTACCCATAGCATTTTGAATTTAGCTTTTTTCTTACACAGATACTCAGTTTCATATGATGTATGTTTCTGTCAGTTCATGCTTGCCAACTCTTGTTTCTACTACACTGCAAATCTCATTACTGAGCAAACATGGCCAAAACTTGCTGTCCTTTTTAGATCACTCCTGAATTTTACTCTACCAGTGCAGAGCTGGTGAATTTGCAGTAACCAGCCTTCAGGCTAGAACAGATGGTTGGCTCTTGTTACTCTCTTAATTTTTTATTTCCTATTTGTTTGTACCTGGACCTTCCATCTCACCTCACTGGTGCTTAGTTAAAAGCTTTGGTTGAATGAATTCTTCTGAAATTGTCCTGAAATCCCAGTAGACTGAATAATTAGATTATTGTAATGCATGTTCTGCCTGACTTGGAGTTTTTTGGTTTTGTTTGAGGTGGATAATTTTTTTGGTTGGTTTGTTTTTGGTTTTTGTTTTTTTTTTGTTGGGAAGGATTTACTTACCTGCAGGTTGCGTGTAGGTAATGCCGTAGATAATGGAATTGAAAGATTCCTTTAATTGTTCTTTGACACACCCTCCCCCCTTCCCATTGAAATTCTCTTGTTCTAAGGCCTCTTCTTTCAGAATTTAGTAAGCTTACAGATATTTTAATTTTCTGTGTTCCCAGAGATCTTGTGATGTTTCCCTTGTTCATCTCTCCTTCTTTCCTTATTTCATTGCATGCATAGCTCTTTTTGCAATAGCAGAAACATTGTCTTTGTCCTAACAGAAGCAAACATTTTATTTCCATTAAGAGCTTTATGGTGCTAATATGACTTGATGTTTTACCTTCTCTGTTGTTTAATCAGATTTTACATTCCTAGGAGTCCCAAATCTAAAGGACTGATTTTATGTACATGTGCATTTCTGTTAAAGACATTTTTATATAGGAAACTAAAAATCTTTAAGTAAATGTTTTTATGGAAACTTTCATTTTTAATTTGTTAATCACAGAGATAAGAGCAGAGGGTAGAGAATGTAAAAACCTATGCTAGACCTATGATCTCATGTTATTTATACCCAGTGTGCAACTTTATACTTGGAAAACAGATTAGAAAGAGACCTAGCACCAGCCATACCGTGTGAAAGTCTGTGGTGTCTGGAATTATAATGGCTTGATCATAAAAGATAGTGAAACTTCTGGAGTTAGGTCTTTGGAATGTAATTCAAGCAAACCATTGAAAGATTTATAATTTAAGTTGGTTGAAAATTTAGGTTATTAATATTATCTGTCAGCCAGGAAGATTTATGTCTCAAGCAACCATCCAAGGAAATTTAATGCATGTTAATTTAGAACATTAGCTAATACCATATTTATTTATCCGCAGGGCAGATTGACTACTTGGGTTGCATTGACTCTGTAGAAGTATTTTTTTGCTTTCTTTGGGAGGATTTTGTAACCTGACACATCACATAGGTCAACAATATCTAAATGTTAACTACTGTCAGTCACAATGATATATTGTGTAATATAATCTAGAACAAAATTGCAGAGAAGGAAAAGTATTCCTTCTATTTAAGGGGTGCTTGTTAAGGAAAAAAAAATGGACATTCTTGTACTTTCCTTTTGCAATGTATGTTTTTTTATTGGCACCAATTAACTGGCTTAGTGAAATGCAGTCATAAATGGTTTCTGTTTTTGCATTAAGAGTAGCAAATTCCTGAAGAGACATTTGTAGTGAGTGACAGGAAACTCTAACCAGATTGAAACATTGCTGGAAATGTTGCCTTTACCCTGTATTTATTTGTGCCTCAGAGAAATAGGCGCATATGGAAGTCATCCTCTTCTGCAGGGGAAGAGGGGAATCTGTCTTCAGAGAGACCTCCAAAACAAAGTTTTGCTTTTAACAGTTGCATTCACCAGCGTTAGAATGAACAGGAATATTTTTCCCCACTTCTAAAAATCTGCCTTGCTGTTAAGGACTTCTGACTTGATAATAACTTGAATTTAAAACTGGATCCCCAAGAGAGTATGTCAAAACAAAACTATTAAATCATGTTAATTTCCTCCTTACCTGCCAAGAAATGAATTAAGTTCCTCAACTTTTTTTCTACCTCTTCTTGAACTTGTAATAAACCTACATTTGGGACAGGAGTTCACCCATGCATGATTTTGCTACTGTTTAGTTAGATGAACATTTATAAAAGGATCCATAGATCCTGAGGCTTTAGAATATTTCTGTGTTGGTTGTGTGTTGATTTTTTTGCTTATTAATTTTTTTAAAGTCTCATTATTGTAACTACATATGTCTGCTCTTGAAATAGAACTTAAGACATCAAGTTCTTTAAAGAAACAAAACACAAACATACCACTGTATATTTTCACTTCTGTGCAGTAGATTTTAGTGTCCCCCTTGTGAAAAGGTAATGCCACTGTTTTTCTTGGCTGTAAGTGTTTACAGCCTGAAAATGGCTTAGAAATAATAAATTTATGGAGCCTGTGGAGTGGTTCCTTCATCCCATGCTGAGCACAAGTTAAGAGTTTTCAGGACATGGGATGTAGAAGGCAAGTAACTCAGACCACCTGAATATGTTGTTGAATTCATGTCTTAGGCTTGCTGCCTGTGCAAGTCCTCCCCCAGATGTTTTGGTTTAAGACACCACACCAGACTGACTTTATCTTTTGGAGTCCCAAGTGGGGTCTGGTCATCTGCAGGAAGTAATGTCCTGGCAGGACCTGCCCTGTGCAAAAGTGCCATGGGAGGTGCCCAGATCATTCAGAGAATGTCACTGACTCGGTGTGCTGAGGTAGATTTCTGTGGGAGAAGGAAAGTGTGTGGGGAGGCAGTGAAAGCTCTGGTGTGAATGCTGCTGTTTCCCCTTTCTCTGGTCGCATTCCTCACGTACCATGTGCACTCTCTCTCCCAGTCTCATGACTTCCAGAGGGCCAGGTTGCAGCTCCTCCCTTTACCAAATGAGGTATCCCAACAGGACAGCTGGGGCTTGGCATCCCCACACTCTTTTCTCTGGGAGTCTGTCAGAGTCCGATGAGATTTTTTTTTTCCCCCAAAAGTGCATAGCTTGCTGAATGAAGTTAACAAGCATAAATCTCCAAGGATGCCCTTTAACTTTTATTTTCATGGTTCCTAACACCACTTCTGGAATTTTACTCTGTTGCATTTTGTTTGGGAGCAGCCTTCTTGTTTTCCTGATGTCAATATATTTGGGGTTAGGATCTCCTTTGATCCTAGACTTCTAGTTCTGGGAAGAAGTGAACCAGCTTGATGGATGAGAATCAAGCAAGTGTTTTCTTCCCAGTTCGTGGCTCAGCTACTTACCAATATTGTTCTTCTTCAAAGCAGCCTACCACAAGTATCTAACTGTGATGGATGATGTGGGATTCCAAAGCCTAGGATTATATTATTAAATGTGCACATTTATACATTGAGCATGAGTCTCTTGATTCCCTGGAGATGCAGTGCAAGGTTGTAGGCTGAAGAACATTGAGTGCTCAGTCCCCATATGAGTTAAAATGGTCATTGATGGAATATTTTCTTTCCACTGTTTTCACTGTGGAACGGCCTGAGGCAGGGGTTGGTGGGGGATATATGATATAAACTGCTCTGTAGGGTTTCATGGGCAGAGGAATAATGATGTTGGAAATCTTGTTCCTTGCTTTCCATTCCTCTGTCATGCTCCCTGTTTCCCTGTAAAGTGAACCTGTCCCTTCCAAATTCAGTCATCTTGTGATGTTTGCTGATAGGATTTTCCTTCTCCTGCTTTTTGTGCTTCTGTAGTCTCTGGTTCCCTCAGATTGCTAGTGTGATATTTCAGACTCTTACCTTACATTTAGTGATTTGGAATATTCCAAAATTTGTTGCAAAGGTATGGAAAGCTTTAATGGATCATGGCTTTCACTTTGACATATAAATAGTTGCTCATTTAATTGAAATGAAGGATACAGGATACATTGTTTAGGTGTGTTATTTAAATTTACATCACTTAATTTGGGCAAGAAGTTGAAAGCTGTAACCATGTAAGGAAATGTTGGCTGTGATTTTTTTTGTCCTAACAGATTTTTTTTTCTTGCTTAGACCATGTAATAGAGAGAGTGGTTGGATGGCATTTCTTAGTATGTGCCAAGACACAAGCATAAAGTGAATTCTTCTGGACACATATCATACTTAGCTGTCTTCTGAATTGCAGTAATGTTCTGAGTTTGTTGCTATAAACAAGTAAATGTTCTCTAAATGCAGGCTGGTAATTCCATGGTGAGCTGTTTATGTAAAATGTTGACTTAACCCAAGCCTGCTAGAGATCTTAGTATGACTTTCTAGCTCAAACAGTATGCAAGCTGTTTTCTATCTTCTTCCATGTTGCACCTCAGCCTTTTGGAGATGTAAGACATGATAGCTTAAAACTGCAATTTATGCCTAGATTTTCTGCAGTTTGGAATGCTAATTGGTTGTTTGTTTATAAATAAAAATGTCCTTTTAGAGGTGCTTTCCAAAGCTTATGCGACCTGGGATTGAATCTGTGATTCCCAAATTGCTAAATGTTTTCCTCATCACGACCACTGTACATGTGGGGTGGTTGTGCTGAAGTTCAGTCATCAGGCAGTGTCATATCCGTCTGTAGGAGTTTTTATTTCAGAGGGGAAGAGAAAAAGAAAATTCCTCTTCCTATACGTTCACAGTGAAGTTTGAACAGGAATGTGCTCAAGTCTCAGCTTTGAAGCTGCTTTGCTCACTTCCCTTCTGTCTTCCCTATGTGACATTTTCTAAAGAATGCAAGAGAAGCTTTGGACTGTGCTAAATCTTCAGTGTATATAAAGAAGCATAAAAGTATATTTTGAGTGGCTTCCTAGTTTTCTTAATACCTGTCATTAGTCTCTAGTATGGAAAGAGGATTTACCACTTAACAGGAATAAGACACAAACAGGTGGAGTGGGAGACAACCCCAGAATAAATTATAAAGGAGGAGCAGGGTAGAAGGGAGCGTTGTGTCCAGCAGAGCAACTGATGCAGTAGCAACAAGCAGCCACTTTATGGACTTTCTTGTGAGAAAGTACTTTCAAGAATATGAACCAAAAAGGAAAAAAAAAATCCATAAATAGGTAAAGTCTGGAAAGCCTTAAAGAGGAGAGAGAAGTGATTCTCCCAAGTTAGAACCAAAGAATGGCCTGGGTTGGAGGGAGTCCTAAAGGTTGTCTGTTTTCAACCCCCTGCCATGGGTAGGGACATCTTCCACTTGACCAGGTTGCTCAGAGCTCCATTTAACCAGGCCCTGAACACTTCCAGAGATGGGACCTGTGCCAGTGCATCTTCACAGTAAAGAGTGTCTTCCTAATATCTGATCTAAACCTAATCTGTGAGTGTGAATCCATTCCCTCTTGTCCTGTCACTCCGGGGTAGTCTCTGTCTTTACTGTAGGCTCACTTCAGATATTGGAAGGCCACAATTAAGTCAACCTGAAGCCTTTTCTTCTTCAGGCTGAACAATCCAAATTCTCTCAAGATATAGGGATATAGAGTCCAAAAGGTTTGCAAGTTGGTGAGAACTGGACTCAGCTGTCAGTGAAGTTGCTCATGTTTTTGCAATATGGAGCTTTGGACACTAATATTCAATCAGAGGCATGCAGGAGTATGAAATCACTCGTTTGTGCGATATTTTTGAGTACTTTTACTTTGAACCCTAGCACTTCAAATATTGATAACTAGTAAATTTCAAATTCTTTATTCTGTTGGAGGAAACATGGCAATGCATGCAGGTAGGACCATATATTCCATAACTCTGTATTTTTCTTTGATTTGAGTTATTAACATGAATAAGATGTTAACCCTAATAATACCCAATCTACCCCACTAAAACTGGTTATATATACACCTTAAACGACCAAAATTGTTTATAAAATGAAGTAAGAACATGAATCTAATTTGTCACGTTGGCAGAGGCAAACTATTCCAAGTAATATACTTTATGACATAGAGCTCAATTTTTGTTTTATGTTATTAGAACAGTAATGATGTATTCACTATTTAAGATGACTCTCTCTGCTTGTTACACAGAATGAAGGTAGATATGGTCTTGGCTTTGTGGCTTTAAATAAAAAATGAAATAAATAAATAAACGTCAAATTGGCAATTCATAAAAGGCTCTAGGTGACTAAATGAGGGAAATGGGTGTTGGGATGTGCTAATACACATAAGTGTTCAACTTACACAAGATTATGTTTTAGCTAAATGCCAATACCTAAAGGATTTGTTTTGGAGCTCTGTAGGAATGCATGCTTTTCTTTTTCCTTGCCAAGAGTTGCTTTTCAAGCTCTCCTAATATAATATATTTAGTTTTTGGGTTTCTTCCTTCTTTCTTGTCTTCCCTCTGTTCTTCCAAGCTTAACCTTTGCAAGTTTAATGGGAAGCTGTCTGTGTTCATGGTATTATGAACTTAAGGTTTTCATGCAAACTTGTATGAAGGTGATGCATATTAAAAACACACAGTTCTTATGGGCATCTTTTTCCCCTTTTTCTTGTTTTTTGTTCACAGTGCTGGAGGCAAATACAAAATTGGTAGTCAAAGAGAACCAAATCATTTTCATCAATGTGTTGGTGAAACAGCTGGTTTTAGTGTGTGATGCTTACAAACTTGCAAGAATCCACCAGAGAGCCTGTCTGAAGCTTTCTGCAGCAGCCTGTTGGGTCATCTTATATCTAGACTCAGAAACAGTGTTTTCCTACACTCTAAGTGTTACTGGTGTCAGTAACTTTTTAATTTAGGACTCTGCTGGTGACTTTTAATGACCTGTGTTGCATGTCAGGCATTTGTATATTTAATATACTGACTAATTTATATTCTCACAGCATTAATGCAGCATCACAATTCTTGAATGTTAAGAATTAAAGAGTTAACCTAAATTTTGGCAAGGTCCTTATGTTTGAGAATCCTAGACTTTAAGGGGGAAAAAGGGATAAGCAGAGTTTTTAAAGGCAAACCAAGGCAACTTGCATTCAGAAATTGTTTGAACTCAGTATAAGTAAACAGTACTCATAAAAGTGAATGTTTTAGTATCTTACAATATAGAAGCTACAACTCTACCTAGTTGTCTCTGGTATGACTGAAAATACATCATAACCACCTTTATATAGCCCAGGAAAGCCACTATGTCCTGTTGCTATTCAGTGTTGTTGATGTGAATGCCTTAAACTGAGACTGGATTTCTGTTCTTGTTTATTTGCATTTACTTTTACAGTCTTTTTCACCCCCCAAAACTGACAGAATACAAGGCAGTATTCTAAAAATCTGTTGATGTTCATGGCAGTTTGAATTGGTATAACTTAGCCTGGCTTGCTCAAGTTTCCAGATGACAAATGGTTTAAATGCACTGGGGAAAAAACCCACAAACCCACCTTGTAGAGAATTTTTCTTTCGTGCATAAGTTTTGCATACTTTAGTAAATTGTAAAGGTATTTGATCAAGGACAGTAGATGTGAAGTATCCACCTTTCAGATGCAGCCTGTTTTCTTGCACTGGGACTCCTGATACCTTTGTGCAGCTGAAGCCAAGTGGGTAAGAGGTGAAGTGCTGCTCCATGCAGTATGTTTGGAAAGCAAATGTATTTGCAGCTTTAGACTAGGGCCAATGTGTGGCACTTGGGCCAGGGGCAGTCTCTGCTTTGTCTCTTGGTGGCTGCAGAAGAGCAGCTTCTGCCCCATGGGTGGAAGAGCCTGGACAGAAGTTGGCTCAGCAAACTTGTTTTGCCTCGCCCCTTTCTGGGCTCTGGGGTGGTTGGCTTTGGGAGGTTCTCTGCTGGTCTTAGGTGAGCTGATTTTTATCTCCTTACCTCAGGAAGAACTGCAGGTTCCTCACTGAGATACTTCAGACACAAAAATAGTTGGTTTCAGCCCCTTGTTTACACTTACACTGGGAAATCATCTTTTTTAACTGAAGTAGAAATTTCCTTAAGTTGATTTAGCTCTCTATAGGAGACCTACAGGATGACACTGTCCTCTGTGCCTTAGTGGTGTTGGTAGCAGGTAAACTGTGAGGGTTCTGCTTCATCTCAGAACAATCATGCACAGTGTAACCTTTTCTGGCAAGAAGTTTAACAACTTAACATCTTGCATAAAAAATTTTGAATAGTACAAGGCTGAAAAAGAAAAGAGCAAAGCGGACAATCCTCTTAATTACCCTCATCTGATTGCACAGATAGGTTTGTTCAGGTCATTCGGAAAGCATGGAATTATATTCTGTAGAGTTCTGAATTTAAAAAAAATTATTCTTTTGGTGAAAAGCTTGTTGGATTGAATCCCAGGCAAAAATGCTAAACTTGAGTACAGTTTTCTGTACATAATTTGTGTGTTTGTATTATGAAATTGGCCTGCTCATCTGCTTGGCACTTTGATGGCACTTGGATTAGTCATGGAGAGAATTCAGCCTTTGGACATTATATTTCAGCAGCTGGTTTATTTTGTACATAAAACATTGCTATGTTTTGCTTGATGAAGAGCCCACCAGTGGAATGCTGTTACATCATGAGACATAACTTCAATTAGTATCAGCTTCTAGACTGACACTTGAATTAAATATTAACATTTTCTGTGCTTTGAGTAAGTAAACAAAGGACTCTGTTTTAATCTCTCTTCTCTGCAAGGATGGATAAAAGGGGAACATGTATTTTGAACAGCAAAACAGGAAAAAAGTTTGACTACTCAGTTGTCTGCCTTGATTCAGTAAGGTCAGAAATGTCTTGTCTCGGCTGATGTTTTTGATACTTTTTAAATCTAAAAAGAAGTGTGACAATGATAGCCTCTTTTGTTGGGGATGCTGTATACTGTGGGATATGGGAAAAGGTTAGACTCTGTACAGGCTCTTTCATGAGGAGAATCAGGAATATGGCAATTTTTCACAACTTTTTTTTTTCTTCCTACCAATATGTTCTAAATTACTGAAATAAGTGCAGAGCCTCCTCACAATTTGCGTTTCACTTATTTGGCACTGTGGTGTTGAAAACCTATTAAACTGGTGTGATCTGTGACTTAAATCTTTACATGGGCAGAACAAGTTCTGGGATCAAAGTCTATTGCTGGGGTAGGCAAGCCCTGCCTTTCCAAAACAAATAGCTTAGATATGTGATGGAGTGGAGTTAATTATAGATTTTTAAACCAAAGAAAGTACAAATAGGAAGGCAGATCTTTCCTGTGCTTCTCTGGTGAGCATGTTTAAGGTACTTTAGACCTTTCCTCCTACCCTGTCTTCATCAAAATGCTTTTCTGTAATGAAGTAATTTTTAGTTAAGATGCTTTTTATCGATATAGAAAAATAATGATGCAGTTCCACAAGTTCTGAGACCTACTGTTCTCAGCCCAATGCATTGGACTTCCATTGTTTGCAACCCAAAGTCATCTTGCTCTCGTGCTCTCTTGGCTCTAGGCTCTGTGTACACTGTGGAGTTCTTTGTGAGTGTGCCTGCAGACACCTGTTTTCATGTCCTAGACAGCTGTCTGTTCATGCTTCCATAAAATGGGGATGTCATCAATCCCATACCTGCAAAGTTGTATAACCCAATTTCCTTACTCTAATGTGCAGCCCTCAGGTCGTATAGGAATGGGAGGGGAGGACAGAATGCAAAATACTCAGCTGATGAAAGTGGAGTTAAGTTGCATATGCAGAGATGTACTCTCTGTGCACTGAGGAGTAGATGATAGGAGGCCTACAAGATAAATTTTAGATGCCTAGACAGTGTTTCATGTCAATTTGAAAACTGACAGTTATACAATTCATAAAATTCTAGTTGTAAAACGTAATTGCCTATCATGTAAAATTATTGTTCCTTTTATGTGATTAAGTGCAGAGATACTTTTTTATTATGCTGTTTTCTTGGCAAAAGTAATTGTCTTCTGTTGAAAATATGTTTAGCAATACTCTGCTTTCTGAAATAGAACTTAATGTTGCATGTGTTTAACACTTCATTTGTTTTGCTAAGGCTTTCTTGGAAGAGTTTGGTAATGTTTGTAGAAATGCTTAAAGGTTTTTAATTTTTTTTTTCTTTTCAGTCATTATTTAACCTGCTGGAGTTTCGAAGACTAGTTTTGAATTTCAATCCTCCTGCAAATGCTCAAGATTTGCCCCGAAACCAAAAGGTAAAACGAGAAGCATCGTCTCATGGCAGATGGGACCATTTCTGTCTTGTACTTGAATTTTGTACTGCTCTCTAACTCATATAAGCATGGATTTTAGAGGTGCCAGTTAACAGTTCTCTGAACTTCCTATTGTGGATCTTACATATATGGCATCAGCCTCACAGCAGAGTATGGGGCAGGGTGCTGAGAGAGGCAGAGCATTTCTCATGTGAATGTAGCTTGTCTTAGCAAATGTATTTTATTCCAGTTCCCTCCCACTCGTGATCTGACATTGAGCTCTCGTTTATTAGCTTGTCTCTTCTGGCTTTTTAAGGAGGTGATTATAAGTGTAAATTTTCTCATATTTATCCTGGTTCCCATATAGGACTGGGGAGGGGCAGGCCTTGACTTAGGTTTCTTGTGGCTTCAGACTGGCAAGGAGGAATGGTCATGGAGTGGGGGACAAGACAGACCAGTTTTTCTTCCTTCATGGGCATCCTTTGAGGAAAGATACATTGGGGACCCCTTGGTTTCTATGCTATGAAATGGGAAGGAGGAAGTGGAAAAGGAAGTGGCTATATGAAACATGGAGACACTTGGTTGCCTGAATTTTAGCAGGGACTTGTAGAACAATGAATTTTTACATATACCAAAATTAGAATCATGGAATGGTTTAGGTTGAAAAAAAGCCTTTAAAATGAACTAGTCCCAACCCCTCTGCCATGGGCAGGTGCACCTTCCACTAGGCCAGATTGCTCAGAGCTGCATCCAAGCAGGCCTTGAACACTCCCAGACATGGGGCATCCACAGCTTCTCTGGGCAACCTGTGCCAGGGCCTCACCAGCCTCACAGTAAATTGGACTATTGCCTGCTCCCCTTTTCTGTCAGATTTAAAGAAGGGAGTGTATTGTCAGCCTGTTCTTAGTTGTTTGTCCCTTCAGGCTTGTTTGGAATGTTCACTATCAAAAGTAAGAGCTGTAATTAGAGAAGCAAAAGAAAACAAAGAGAAGACAATGTCCATTTTCTAAACCACTGGGTATGTTCCATAAAAGGGAAGTTGAATGTTCAGTCAGGACTGGATAATTTCTCTCTCACCCTACCCCCTTCTTTCCTCACCACATTCAAAGTGCAAGAAGTCACCTTTTTTTGGTTGGAAAGCATATTTGCATTATGTCATGACATGATGTGAAAACAAAACATGAATAGTGCTCCTAACACAAGGTAGGGATGGGGCAGTGTATTTTAATAAGAAAGATAAGTAATGCTTTACAAAGGGTTGTACTAAAATTTTTTGGTTTTATTTTTAGATTTACTTTCTGTCTAGCATTTAATTTTTTCATCATATAACTTTCGTAATATCCTTCAGTACTCAGAAATTCTGTGTTCATTTTTCAGCATGCAAAAAGCAATTGGCATCTAAAGAGTGTTATGAAATAGCTGATAACAAGCTGACGTGTTCATAAACATCTTGCCCAAACATTGACACTTGCAGCCAAATGCCTTTAGCCATTCCAAAGTGCTTTGTTTTAGAAATTCTGACCATGACAGACAATAAGCTTGTTTGAAATGGTGTGACACCAGGCAAGTGCATGGATTTGTGCAGAAACCTTGCTTTCTCCAGGCCTGCTAGAAAGAATCTCTGGCAGTAGTTTGTGTCCTCTCCTTTCTTAACTTACATTCCAGAATGAAGTACCATTATTACTTGGTGTGCTCATCTCTCTTATCTACAGCTGAAAAAGGATTGAGGAGAGATTAGGATAAGGGATCACTTCACTAGTTGCAGTTTAGACAGAGAGAAGACATAAGCATGCATACCCCCAAATATGGTGCCTTTATTTCTTTATAAGTGAAGGCAATTAGAGGCAAATTGATTTAGAGTTATAAGTTACTAGTTGACAATAGAAAAAAAAAGTAAAGCAGTAAATGTTAACTTCCAACTGCTTACTTATTTTAAAACTATTTTGCCTTAGTTTTGATTTTGTTTTTATTTTTATTCCAGTATTAACTACCTTGTGTGACTGATATTCTCCAGGATCAAATTTCCTTGCTAAAAAGGGACATGTTTTAATAATCCCAGATTTTGAATACTTGGGTTTATATCCTGTTGTGCTTCCAGTTGATGGGAATTAGAGTTTAATGGTGGGGTCATGACAATCTCTTGATTTAGAATTAAAGCATGTGGTTGTACTTCAGGGAATAATGCAGAGCAGGGTGTTTGTTCTTTCCCATCAATATATTGAACCCAAACGCTATGAATAATTTGTCATGTAAACTTTTTAATCCAGAAGTCATTGCTATAAATTTTTACTTCAAAAAAAAAGCCAAACAAACAGCCTCACTCTATTTGTCTCAGCTAATTGGGCTTTGATTTTCTGGAATTTGGCACACACTTAAAATCTTCAATTTGATCTTGCTCTTTTTAATTTGAAAATATTTGTCTTCCTTGGTTTATTTCTGTAGAACAAATGCAGTTCTCTGTAGTTACTGCAGCTTTTTTGCTGTCCCAGTTCCCTTGGCTCCTGCTGTCACATGAACAGATCTTTTTGCTGTACACACTGAGACCAGCTAAGTATTTGGCCTCAATGATATCTTCAGGAAACATTTTGTTATCAGAGGAAAGGGGTTACTGTGCTCCAGGTTAGCACATCCTTCCGCCTGTTCTGGTATTATTGTAATCCCATCATTATCTCACTCTCCTGGCAAACTGATTTGTCATAATGAATGTTTGCTAGGTATTAAATACGTAGACTGCTTTAAAAACATGTATAATAATAAGTTATTCCATCATGTATTAAGAAATTATTTATGCAGGCAGTATAGATTATAAAATGGAGAATGTCTTAGATTATGAAATTTCCATAGAGTGCTTAGTTAAAAACTTATTTTAATCTTTTTTTGTGTTGGCGCATGTACAGGATGCTTTAGAGGTGAGAGCTGTCTGCTGTGCTGTGATCTGTTTATCAGTTCTTTGTTTTGATGTGCAAGTCCTTTTTGGGAACTCGATACCTTGTCTTAGGGACTGACCCACCTTATTTTGAAGATTTTAGGGTTTGTTCTGGTCAAGGATCATGTCTAATGCATTAAACGGAGCTTTTTCAAAAGCAGCAAGGATTTCCCTAGTTTTAGAGCATTTTGGTTGCCTCTGTAGATGTTTGTTCTGAGTAATCCCCTTCTGACATTGGTCGGCAGTTGTTTGAGTTCAGGCTACAAGTACAACTGAAACTCAGCCAAAATTGTAGTGTAAGTTTGGGTAATGCAGTCATGTACTATGTACATGATAATAATGCCTATCAATGTACTTCAGATTTAACAAAAAGAAGGTAAGATCTGGAGTATCCTGTGGTTAATAATTTATATTATGCATTTGAACTATCATTGTTATTGAAGCACCTTTATAAAATGTATCTAAAATTTTAAATTCCATTTTTTGTAATAGAACACTTTATGAAAACAGCAATAAAAATACAACCTTTGCAATTTGCTCCCTTCTGTTGTTGTATAGTGCTTTAAATATCTAAATGGGAGACTGATTTCTTAAATTAGGGTGATTTGATGCTGAATTAGGAACACACTTGGATTGCAGCCTTTTCTGTGAACAGTGTTTATAATTGACAGGTGTTTTGCAGGATGGCCTAGAAGAGCAAGTTAAATTCAGAGATTGACATGACTAGAAGTATTTCCTAGGTATTATGTGGAACACCTTGAATTCACTGTGCACTTTTAAAATCTGAAGTTAACTAGATTTTACATACAAAAAGCATTATGCCTCCTGGATTGACACAAGGGTGACTAAACAATGCTGTTTGATGAGCATGTGAAATAGTTTGTCATCAGGTATTTCCAGTTTGCCCACTATCAGACATCTGTGTCGCCTTTAAATGATACTTTGTTCTAAATACAAGCAGATATTACATGGGATTTAATTTCACAAGTATTTGCTAACTATCTACTCAGGAGTAGATATCCAGTCTCTACAGCATTGGTAAACTGTGATTTGATCTATGGTATTTGTGTTTCATTATGCAGGCAGAATGTATTCCCTTCTGGAAACCAGCAAAAGAATGCCATAGTCACATGAACTGTACTTCAGAATTAGGTAGAAAGGAGAGCAGGCTATTTTACTTGTGTCAAGAGAAATAATAAAGGTTAATGTAGACCTTAGAAATTTAGTCTTCAGTAAAAAAAATAAGCTTAAAAAAAGTTCTGAATAGTGTGTAGGCTCACAAGAAATTCTTCTAGAGGTACAGAGGAATACTGATTTCAGTAAAGTAATGCATATTGTTGCAGTGTGGTACTTAAGGCTCTGTCAGTCTTGAGAGAAACATTTCTGTCCTAAATGCAACTCTGCTTGTCCAGTTGTCAGTTCAGGCCCACTTCAAGACAAACAGTATCATCTAGACATGATTTCAGGGAGCTTTTAGCTTCTAAAATGGAATTTTCTTCCCAGAGAACTGCATTATTTTGTAACATGGAAAAGTAAAAGGCATGCAACATTACCTTGGTAGTACTAGAAGTAACCTTAAATATTATTATGAGGTTGCTCAGTTTATTGGGTGATGCTTCTGTTCAGCAGATTTCTGTTATCACTTTGTTAAATATATTTTTATTCTTCATATACAGGAACATAGGAATCTGCCTTTCATGCGTGAATTGAGGTACCTGTTTGCACTTCTAGTTGGTTCAAAAAGAAAATATGTTGATCCATCAAGAGCAGTTGAAATCCTTAAAGATGCTTTTAAATCAAATGATTCCCAACAGGTAAATTCCATGTATTTTCACTCAAGTTTATGCAGTTTTTGTATGATCATATTGTAATAGGAAATACAGTGGACAACAGAATTTCAAAATGTCCACAGAAAAGCAGCTTCTAATTATCACAGTCTTTGACCTTTTTCTATAATATTATGTGATTTCTGGTTATATTTGTTAGAAAGATTAAAAAAAAATTTAGACAACAGGACTATTTTGTTCAATACACTTCCTATTATTTTAGAAATGAGCTAATAGTTCAACATTCTTGCTTTTAGGATTTAGTTTAGATTCTAAGTCTGGGGGGAGTTGAAAGAGAAATACTGTTCTGATATTACAGTACATCTGAGGCTGTACTGCTTATGTACAATCTCATTATACTGCTTGTTTAGATATTGGTCTGGAGGATCTAAATACTCATATTCAGGGTTATTACCCAAATCTTGATGTGCATACTCTGCTTTTTTTTGGAGAAACATTCTATTTCTTCAGATGTTTGTTTTGCCACATGAGGTTTATGTGGCTGAGGTATTTAATTACAATAACCAACTGAATTTAGTGCTTTATGAAAGTAATATTAATCACCACTTGCTAGATACCAAGGGGTTTGAACAATGGGATTCATGAAATGCCTTTGGACTAGCATGGTGTGAAAGCTGAGCCCAAGTAACGAGGATCACAGGACAGTGTCACTGTTGAGGAACACCAGAGCCACTCATAAAATAACCAATCATGGCATAGTCTTAGACATTGTGTGATTTTGGAATGCTGGTGGAGGAGGAAAGGAATTCTGCTAAACTGATCTTGTAAGGTGACACTTTCTTGTGTTCTGTTACATATGTGAACTGATCACTTTATTTTTTAACAGCAAGACGTTAGTGAATTTACACACAAATTACTAGATTGGCTAGAAGATGCCTTCCAAATTAAAGCTGAAGAAGAGAGGTAAGATTTGTTTTCTAGCTCTGCATGTTGAACATTTGAATGAGTGAAAAGCAAACCAAATGATGAAAAATCCAATTCTCTGTATGGCTGAAAAAAAATTGACTCTGTAGCTTGTTTTAGTTCAAGTGTGGTTTTTTTCCATACTTGTCCATACTTTTGGGTTTTCTCCACGAGTTGTTTCCACTTTTTTCACCCTCTTATTTAATTTTCGAAATCTAGCTCCATGAAGTCCAGAGTTTATAAAGAGTAGAGGTGTTTTGTAGGTAATCAATTAGGCTTTTTTTATTTCAATGGCATTTTGTTTTTCAATCCTGTAGTTAAAGTACTTGAAAACCTCACTCCCCTTTCTCATCGCAGAAGTAAATACTTATTGTTTGTATTAGTGAGTATCTGGAAACTCTTTTGAATACATGATTTTTTCTACAATGTCTCAAGAAACAGTTTCTTCAAGGGTTTTGTACAGTTTTACCACTCATTGTTGAATCCAGTTTGCTTGGATTGCATAGATTGGAACACTTCTGAAAATTAATTTTCAGAATATACTTTTTCCTGCAAATATCTGAATCATTGTTACTGTCATTAGAGGAAAATAAAAAAATAAATTACCATTAAAATGGGCATAATTTCTATAATGAGTTCAGAATAGTCTGCTTATAGTTGTATAAATCAAAGGTTATAGCTTTGACTTGTATTTTTTTGCACTAACACCGCTCCTGTTTTTTTAGGGATGGAGAGAAACCAAAGAACCCTATGGTGGAGTTGTTTTATGGGCGATTTCTAGCAGTAGGTGTACTTGAAGGTATGCATCAGAATTCACTTGGACTTCTCTGGTCATGTCTCTTCTGTGCTTGTCCAAGCACACAGGTGACTGATACAGTTTTAGGATTTTAGCTAATTCTGCAGAAGCAGATGTGCAAAACACACATACATACATTTGTCTGTGACAAATGCTTGGTCAGGTATGACACTGAGGAGAAATGCAGTGAGCTGCAGGGATCCACAGAGACTGTTTTCATTACCTTCAGGAGCTGAGTGTATGTTCTCAGTGCAGCAGAAGTTGGGGTGAGATGCTGAGGAAAAATGCTTGGAAGAAATTATCGGGTTAAGTTACCACTTACTAATGATGTCCAGAAGGCAAGATACTGTATTTCACTGAGCTGTTCTCTCATGCTCCCTCTGATTCATTTAATGCAGTTTAAAACTTCAGTTGTTGCATTTCCTTCTGCACAATTTCTCATGTGGAAAACTCACTCTCCTAAAAGTACAGTTTGTTTGAAAAGAAATCAGTGGAAACCTGCTCAAGGGCAGTGTTGGAGAGAGTGCTAAGGAGGAAGAGACTGTACAACAAACTTCCCTTTGTCCTGCCTGTATGTAATTAGTAGATCTGCAGAATTGTACTGTTCTCTATTTCCAAGAGGGTATGAAAGTTTTTTTGAGTCATTTTAATGTTAGTGATTCTGCCTCCCATCCAAATGTATGACTTTCACATTCACACATGAATGAAGTAGGTGTAGCTTTTTAAGTGGCTTCCAGGTTAACCTTGAACATGTTTCTAATGAGTTGTTGCCAGATTTCAGACCTTTTCTGCAGATTTCTTGCTAGTAGCTAGCTTTCTTGCTCCTTTATATCTAGCTACTTTCATCCCTTACGTTCTCATTTTTACAGAGGAGATATGTAAAAATCAAATGAATAGAAACTAGGAGAGGCAAGACTTGTTACTGACTCTAGATTGAAATAAATTGAAATTCTAGGTTGAGATCACTTGTCGTCCATATTTCTCCTGATGTTTGCACTTACATCTTTATACATTGTTACCAAATGATAATCCTGTTTTCAGGACAGAAATGAATATTCTCTTCTGTGGCCTATTTTTGCAAAATGTGCTTATACAAAGGGCTCTTTCATAACAGCAATTCCACTGACTTTGCTGATACAACATGCATATGTATTATGAAGCTCCTATTTGAAGGGGAGGACTTTGATTATATGTGTAAAACTTCCCATATGTCTGTGGTGCCAAGGAATTTTGAGTTTTGCTTATTACAAAAAGATGCTAAAACAATATAAAAAAATGGGCTGAAGAGGAAAATACAGTAATTTTCAATATTGTTTGGGCAACCTTCTTGAGTAAATTGTCTTTGCACATATAATTAAATTGCTCAATAAGAAAATATGAGTATTGTTCAGTAGACTAGATCAATTGACCTAGGATTGATAGAGTTTTTTTCAAGGTAAATGTTTGTTCTAAAACATTAATTGTTTAATTTTTCATGTGTAGGTAAAAAATTTGAAAACACAGAAATGTTTGGCCAGTATCCACTACAGGTTAATGGCTTTAAAGATCTGCATGAGTGCCTAGAAGCTGCAATGATTGAAGGGGAAATTGAATCTCTCCATTCAGAAAACTCTGCCAAGTCTGGTCAGGAGGTGAGTTAAGTGCTCCTATGGACTTCTCTTGGGAGGTTGTTGTAGTTTTTTGGTTTTTTTTCCCTTTGGGTTTCATGTCTGGTTTTTATGGTTCATGGCACCTGCTGTATAGATGGAAATCCCCATCGCCTGTAAAGTCTGAGCTACTTTCTCTTTACACAGCTGTTCATGTTTCATCACAGTTATTTTAAAGATGTGAAATCTTAGGAGGCTTTTTCCTACTTACATAAAAAGTTCAGGTGTAATTTCTTCCTTGATTTCAATCTTTTGCAGTAATGAAAGTTTGCTTCCTTTAATCATATCAAAATACACACAGGGTTTAATTGTGAAGCCTAGGGACACACACTTAAAATCATCCTCCAGTCTGAAGTTGTGATGCCAATTCTGTGTTTTACATCAAATGTTTTATGGCATCTCTTTTACAATGAGCATATTTCCTGAAATATAATTTGAAGAAAATAAAGTCTCATAAATTTCTTGGTACAATCCCAAGTTTAGTTTCTTCATGAAGGGTGAAACCTTGTATGCACCTACTACAAGAGCACAATTGTTCATCTTATGAACGAAAGGTTGTCTTGTAGTTATAACCTGTGTATATTCATGCATAAAATGTCAGCTCTGTTATAAATGCTTTACTAGAAACATCAGACTTGGGTGTTGTGGCGTTTTTCGTTTTGGTTTTGAGGCTTTTTAAGCTTGTAGTATTGAGAAAGTGGGAAATAGCAGGACAGGTCTATGTGGAGTTCTGTGAAATTGTCAGCTTGGCTTCTTAGCATGTGGAAATAGTAGTGAAATAGTCACATGACAGGTTGACAGTGGTGGAAAACCAAGAAAAGTAACATATTAAGTCCTATTCTAGAAAAAACACTGTTTCGTTACTACCAGTGCCAAGTAAATTGTGTATGTTTCCCTGAAATAATCCATATTGATAGTGCTTTTAGTAACTATGTTTAAATATAATGCTTGGAAGATGCTACAGTGCATTGGAAGGTTTGGAACTACTAAAGAACTCTGAATTTCTTTACCATGGTCTATTTCAATAAAGACATCAAGTAACTTTTCTCTGAGTTGATTGATATCATAGCTTAAAGAGAGTACTGATGTGGTACTCACATGTGTTGAAAGATCCTCAAAGAAGCATTCTTTTTTTCCTTATTCCCATCATTGACTCTGATGGGGTATTTAGCTTGACTATTATTATTGTTAGTAGTAGTATCAGTGTTGTTATGATACCTAAAAACCTCAGTTATGGAGCAGGGTGTCAGCAAGTGAGCTAATGTAGGGACAGAAGAAGGAGACATTCTCTGTCCTGGAGAACTTAAATCCTGCTTCAAGAGAGTTTTAGCCATGAGCACAGGAAGAAAAGGCTGGTATTGCCAGGTATAGTATGAAAAGACTATTCAAGACATTTGGCTGGATAGGAGAACTTGAAGTGAGCCCTGAGTCAAATGCCACATCTGGGCTGCGGCACTGATGACAAATATGTGTCAATGGTGTCTGCAGCAATCAGAGAAACTTCAGGTGATCATGAGACACCCAAAACTTATTAAATGGACTGTGGTTGTTATGTTTGAGAATGGAGAGGAAAAAAAGATCTTCAGTGCTGTAACTGGAGCTGGATTTGTATTGTAGTTGAGAATGTATGTAAAAAAAGAAATGAGGACTATGGATAGACCTCCACTGAGCAGTCCAAGACAAATGGGGTAAGATGATGATAGCACTGATTAGAGACATGAGTAGAAACTTTAAGCTGTTAGTATGGAGGAAATGTCAAACACTTGCTGATCCTGTTTCAGAGGGAGTCATTAGAAGCTTTGAATGATAGCAGGTGAATGAAAGGATCAGGAAGTTGAGTCTGAGAGAACTATAGCAGGAAAAGCACTTACTAACAGTGTAAACAGCCCTTTCAGAATTATTGAGGAGTTAAGGGAACAGAAGGGTTGGCAAGGCAGGTAGGCTCAAGCTTGAGCTGACTTCTGTATGAGCAAAATAAATGTGAATGGAACAAGTATTTCTGCCTCCTCTGCTGGAACACACATAGCAAAGCTCTTATGCAGCATGGCCAACAAATGGCCTGTGTTTACACTGAAGGGAGAAGGTGGTAGCATTGGAAAACTTACACTGACCCACCCTCTAAAACCAGTTCCTCTCACAGCTGTGTCGATCTGCAGGTATTGTATCATTATTACTGAATTTCTGCTCTTGGAAGGCATTAATTTTTGGGATTTCTGTTTCTTCATCCAGCACTGGTTCACAGAGCTTCCTCCTGTCTTAACTTTTGAGCTATCAAGATTTGAGTTTAATCAGGCTTTGGGAAGACCAGAGAAGATACACAACAAATTAGAATTTCCCCCAATTTTGTATCTAGACAGGTATGGTGTATTATCATCAAAATTCTAGTGTAAATATGAAATAAATCTTGTAAGTTTGTTAAAGTTGATGATGTGTCTTATGCTCACTTGAATAGTAAATTTTTGTTTTATTTATACGTTAGAGTTTTCGTGGGTTTCATCTCTTTCAGGAAATACTCATAGATCACAATTTAAGACATACTGCTGCTTTTTGTCCAAACCTGCTTCCACTTTCATTTATTGCTAGGTACTTGTGTACACAGGCAAAATACTCTGAAAAACCACTGTTTATGGGTCCATTTGGGAAACAGGTGACAAGATGGATATTTCATGGTGTTCCAGATACTCTTTAAACATGCAGTCAATTCTCAGCAGGAGTTTCTCTGTAGAGCAGAAATACTAGAATGGCTCTCAGTTAGCTGCTGAATGTTATTTGTGAACTTAAATATTGAAACAGGGGTATTGTTCTGTGGTTGCCACTTACACTACTTAATTTAAAATCTCTCAAATAGTGGCTTTCTAATACACGTTTGTCATCCATGGTATCAACAGAGTTTTTGACACTGGGGAAAAAGTATCTTCTGAAAGTTATGGAAGGGAAGACTAATTTTCTTCTCAGTTCTGTTTTAGTGCTGAATATGTTGTAGGTTCTAGAGGATGTGAGTTGTTATTAGTCCTAAGCTGTATGACTGATGGAGACAGACCTCAGTTTCACTGTAAGGATACTATGGGCTGACACTGCTTTCTAAATTTCATGTTTTACAGGTATATGCACAAAAACAGAGAAATAACAAGAATTAAACGAGATGAAATCAAGAGACTCAAAGAGTACCTCACAGTTTTACAACAGAGACTAGAACGGTACTATAGATAACTGTGTAAATGCAAATAGTATTATGGACTATATGGAGTAACTCTTTGCAATTATACACTTTGTGTATAGTTATTTACCTGAGATTTCCATTCTATATCTCTTTTCTTTTACTCTTTCTTTGGAAGCTGTGTGTAAGTGTTGTAATTCTGATTCATAAAACATGCTAGGAAAGGTTTGCTTTAATTAATTGCAGTCAATCAGAAAAATAATTTTTTTTTCTTTTTTCTTTTTTTTTTTTTGTTTGTATCTGTGAGTCATGGCATTAATACGTTTTGTGGTTAACAGATATTTAAGCTATGGTTCTGGTCCTAAACGATTCCCCTTGGTAGATGTCCTGCAGTATGCCCTGGAGTTTGCCTCCAGCAAGCCGGTGTGCACGTCCCCCGTGGATGACCTGGGTGCCAGTGCCCCTGCCAGCGGCACACTGCCACCACAGATCCCCCCCAGGTAAGGGCTGCCTCCTGCTCCCCGGGGCACAGGCCAGGGCAAAGCAGCCTCTGGGAGAGGGAGCACGTTCAGCTGCTTTCTTCACCAGACCGGTGAAACCCAGCGTCTCCTAAGGGGGGTATTGTAAAGCTTCTGCTCTTTTCTTCCAGCACAGCAGGCTTAAATAAACAAAAATGGTAATGACCCGGGTTTGTCTTGTGCTCTTATAAAAATGTCTTCACAAGGAGATTACCGTTTTCAAGCACAGCCCAAATCCATCTACAGCTCTAAATAGAGCGAAGGTTCTGGTGAGGCCATTGATTCCCGTGTGTATTGTTTAAGAATCGGAATTGGGCAGTGTGTATGTGCTGCACAGCATCAGGGTTTCTGGCATGCAATTTTCTGTTACTTTTTGCCTGGGAGCTAAGCTTCTTTTCTGCCATACAGTTTGCATATCTTACCAAATTTGTCAGGAACCTAAATAATCTGACTTCTTAAATGCAGAGTAGCTAAAGTACCAGAGAATTAAATGTCCTAAAATGTTGTTTTTCTCCCTATTTCAGCTAGTAACTCAGTATAGGGGATTGAGTGTACACTCAGTCAGTTTGCAGATGGTCTCCAGCAGCAAAGGAGCAGGGGGTGCTGGTTGGCTAACATCACCCCAAGGGTGGGCAGTGTGCCTCAAACTGACCTGCCAGACAGACCTTAGCGGGTCAGAGAAAGAACGTAATAGATAAGAGAAAGTAAACAACCTTGAAAACCAGAGCTGAGGAGTCTCAGCTGCTTCTTTGGTCTCAGGGCTGGGAAAA
>VYXF01007247.1:113638-135875 GCA_013397295.1 Polioptila caerulea
GTAATAGATAAGAGAAAGTAAACAACCTTGAAAACCAGAGCTGAGGAGTCTCAGCTGCTTCTTCAGTCTCGGGGCTGGGAAAAAGACTTTTAATACCTCAGGAGCCACTGGGGCAACTCAGAAACCTGAGAGTGCTGGAGCATGTCCAGAAAGGCAACAGAGCTAGGGAGGGGTCTGAAGCACAGGTGTTATGAGGAGCAGCTGAGGGAGCTGAGGAGACTCAGCCTGGACAGAAGGAGGCCCAGGGGAGACCTTATCACTCTCTACAACTCCCTGATAGGAGGGTGTAGCCAGGTGGGAGCCAGCCTCTTCTCCCATGTAACAAGTGACAGGAGACAAGGAAACAGCCTCAAGTTGCACTAGGGGAGGTTTAGATTTGATACTAAGAAATATTTGTTCACAGAAGAGGTTGTCAAATGTTGGAACAGACTGCCCAGGAGGTATTTTGAATACCTGGAGGTATTTAAAATATGTACAGATGTGGCACTGAGGGACAGTTCAGTGGTGGACTTGGCAGTGCTGGGTTAATGGTTGGACTTGATAATCTTAGAAGTTTTCTCCAACCTAAATAATTCTATGGCAATAGAGTATAACTCTGGATAAGTGGACACTAACAGGTCATAACATAGCTTAGGGTATTGTATTTGGGCAGTAGGGTACTGTCTTCTGGGTCAGTCTAGATTTCTAGATTTGTTGTTCAGAAAAGTGAAGTACATGAATCTAAAAAGGCTTTAAAAAGATTTCCAATGCCTTACTGATATAATGCCAGCAGAAATAGTGATGATTGATAAGAGAAGACAAACTTTTAAAAGTTATAATTTCTTGCATGAAATGCAATAACGAAAGTAATAAACTTCTCAAACTCCTGTATAGGAAGTTTGTTCTGTAGAAATGTAAGTATTATGGCTTTCTTGTCCATCTGTAGAAACACCGCAGCGCATTGTATGGAGTGACATTTTCAGCTCTTATTGTTCTCAAAACTTTCTAAACTGAAGAATCCAAGTTCCTCGGGTTGTAAAATGATGCTGTACACAAAGTAAAAATTAATTGACATTCAAGAAAAATCTTCAGATTCCTCTGAGGTGGTGTAATTATATAGAGGTGATCTTGTTGATGAGAAGAGAAAAATCTGTACCAAGTCTTCATTTTTATCACCTTGCTCTTGGAGAATTCTCCTAAGATGGCTTTGCAGTTTGAGTCAGAGTGGTTTGGAACAAATGTAGATTGGTTGGTAGCGCATTTCCAGTGAGACATAAATATCAGAGCTCCCTTCATTATTGCTGTTCAGCTAACATAAGTTGTAGGCAGGACATCAGAAGAAGTATGTCTGCTAGGCAAAAAGAGGCATGAAGGAAGTTATTAAACTGAGAATTTGTGCTTATTGGATTTTATGGTCATTGGCCATAAGACAAACTGCTGTGATTTCTCTCTCTGCCATTTGGCTGTAAATGTTTCAAGCCGCAGTAATATACATGTATGACATGATTTGAATTGTTCAATAGTGTTTCAAATAAAGCAAACTTTCTTGTTGTGCTAATATGTAATACACCACTAAGCTTTCGGAATTTAAATACTAGTTCCATGTTGCTATTGTAGTTACCTGTTCTGGATTGCACTTTAGGAAATTGTTACCTTTAAAAACACCTATTTTCAGATGAAAAGCTTATTTGCGTGGTGTAACTTTTAGTCTGTCTATTTGATAATTCAATTTTTATATTTCCTGTTTTGAATGGCTGCAGCACAATAGAGCAGCAAGGGCCTTCATCATCAGATGTCCCAAGCACATCTCCTGTACAAAGATCAGTGATACATAAACCGTTCACACAATCACGGATCCCCCCTGACCTGCCGATGCATCCGGCACCAAGGCACATCACGGAGGAGGAGCTGTCTGTCCTGGAGGGCTGCTTGCATCGCTGGAGGACTGAAGTAGAGAATGACACAAGAGGTGATGCCACACACGGGAAGGAATGCATTTGCTGTAGGCAAGGATTTGTGCAAGTGGGGGAAATCTATCATCCAAGAGGGTTTAGTGTTTGGTGTGTAGATAGATGTACCAGGTGTGAAATGCACCCGTTTGGCTTTTCATGACGTAAAGATGTAGTCATGTGCAATTATACAGCCTTGTGGAAGAGAGGTTCTTTCTTCTCTTTGTCTTTCAGATTTACAAGAAAGTATATCTAGAATACATCGGACAATTGAATTGATGTACTCTGACAAAACAATGGTCCAAGTAAGTACAGCTTTGGCATGAGATAATTGGAAATAGATCCTTTTTGGCGCTTTTTAAAAGTTCTTAGATGCTTAAAAACAGAGGAAGTATATAAAAATTATGTAGTGTTTTGAGAAATTTCATTGTAAAGTTGTAATGGGTTTTGTAAGCCCTTTAGTTGTGCACAGTCAATTGAAAGACAGTATTACAGTAGTACTTTACAGGTGATTTGCTCAAATTCAGGCAGCTGTGCTGAAAAGCCCAAATACGTTCTATCTCAGATCCTTGGTTTTTTAATGCAGATTCACACACCAAAATTTTCTTACCCTGATTTGCCCATATTGCTCAGTAACCTTATGGCTTTAAGATACTGAGGCATTAGACACAGGAAAGTATTATTTACTTTGCTGCTTCTTGCTACTGTGTATTGCAACTTCCATGCTAATACTTGGAAATTCAAGGCTCCTGATTTTGATTTGCCGTTATTTCCCGTGAGAGGTTTTGTTGCTATTGTTTTTTTTTTATTTTGTTGGTTTTTTTGGGTTTTTTTAAACTTTGTCTAGATTTTGTATCAGTCACAACTTTAGATTATTAGTCTAAGCTGTCTTCTAGCAAATTCTCATTCTGTGTAATCTGAACAGTGTTTTTAGAATGTTTTACTGTGGAGTTGTGGCTCCTCTGCTGTTTCTTATGTTCACATACTCATGTTCTCTCACTCTGACAGGTTTTAAGGTTAAGGATTACTTCCTCTGTTACTTTCTGTTAGTAAAAAGAACTATTTTCATTCCAAGTAAGATCTGTTCAGCTTACAGTTTTCCTTGAGGTATGTTTTCATTTTGTACATGGCTTCTAATAGTTACTGGCAGCTGAACTCTGATGTTAAGGATTTCAGGCAGATTTGCCTAGATGACTTTCTTTAAGCTTGCTACAAGCAGGCACTTTTTTCCTTAATACTTGTGTTATAACAAGAAGGCCACAGGCTACATGTCATCTAACAGTAAAATTAATTAATTGGCTGACTTGCGTCTGGATAGTCTACCTGTGTTGACTTAGGTGTTACTGGAGGAAGTACCTCTGCATAGCAAAGGTACTAGTCAGCTGTCATTACAAAAGAAAAAAGAGATTACTTAGTAAAACACAGAGTAGGTGCTGAACCCATCTGAAATCAGAGGCTGGAAGGGAAGCTGCTCTTCTGCATCTCAGCTAGTTTGTCCCTGTGGCTGTTTTGGCTGTTTTGGTACTGAGCTGTCCACTTTTCCCTGCCTACCTCTATCTCTGGGTGATTTGATAGCTGGGTATTGCCCCATTCCCTGGGAGCAGTTCCACAGTATTGATGTTTCCCTCTGCACAATACAGTTGAAGGATTGCAGTCTGGAAGTCAACTTCTAGGCACATAAAACTAGACACATTTTTAAGACAAACATAAAATATTTGCAAGATGCTTCCTAGTGTATTTATGAACTATTTGAGAAGTTCTTTGTCTTCTCCGTTTGTCCTTTTGGATTTTAAAAGGAGATATGATAGTCCATAAAACCTTTGTCAAATTGTCATATGAAATACATTCCTGAAATCTTTATTGTTTCATTCTCCCAAATGAATGTTTCATCAGCTGCTTATTTGTTTCCTTCCTTCTGTGAACTTCCTGTTAGGAAAGAGACACAACTGTTTTTTCTGTGGGAGTTCATCTTGGATATAGCAACTTTACCATACCTGTTCTGTAGCTACATGTAATGGGGTTGGTGAAGCTTCATTCCTGGTTCACAAGTAGTAAGTGTAAACTGAGAAGTTTAATGCAACCTATGTTTGTGTTGCCTTGTGCTATTAATTAATGTTGATATAATGGCTTATCACGTGAGATGCCTGTTGGCACTGAACTCACCTGTCCCCTGGTCACAGACCTCTGTGGGTAACCTTCCTGAAAGCTCAGTGTGGATGACTGACAGCTGCTTCTCCTGACTTGGAGAAAAGGGTAGGAACCCTCAAGCTGACCCAGTTAGCATGGATTTAAGTAAAACGATTTAAATTTAATGGGGATTCTTAGTTCCTGATTTTAGAGTAAGAAAATTTTATTTTGACAAAGTCTAAAGAGACACTCTTTTTTAAAATCAGGATCTGCATACATTTTTGTGCATATACACAGGCTTGCAGTCATTTTAAGGAGGCTTTCACACTGGTTTAATAACAGACATTAAAAACCCCAGAGCATTCAGATTTAAGGACTTGACAGGATTCCTTCTGTGTATACTTTTTGTGTTTGGGAGATTTAGAGTGTGGTTTGGTCTGTGGAATGACAGGCTGTTTGATTCCAGCTGCTGTGCAGTCACTCTGCTTTACAGTTCAAGGGGAGTTGCAAAATCTCCAGCACTTGCAGATAGCCTGGAAGAGAGTGATCAGGTTAAAAATAACTTCAAGGAATTTCCTCAGTCACAGTTGTGTGTTATTTATGATTGTTGCAGTACTCAAACGATACTTGTGAAAAACTGAGTGCACCTTGTGTTAAGGACACTGTTTATCTTCAGTCCAGATTGTGACACCAGGACAAGCTGGTTTTGGGGTTTTTCATCCCAGCTGAGCTGTTGTCGTTGAGGCACACTGCACAGTAGGAAGGCTCAGCTTTCCCTTTTGTGTTGCATGTGCTATTCCAGCAGGCTAAAATGAGTCAATCATTAGGGTGTTTTCAGAAAATTTGTAAGTAAGGAAGAACACATTCATTCTGCTTCCCTCTCTCCTTCTGATTCCCTGTTACTTCAGTAGAAACTAAGTCTCCCGTTGTTCTTGTTGGTTTACAGATGTAGCCTGGAATTCATATTACACTGATCCTAGAAACTGCTATCATCCTCTGCCTCAGGAGGAGAGGACCTTTTCACGTCTTCCATGCTTTATTTAGCTTTTTCTGATACAGTTAAAATACTAGAAAGCAGTTGTATTCTTTTTCTACTGTAGGAATTTTATTTTGGGGTAACTGAAGCAGATATTAATTTAAATAAATTCTTTTACTGTCACATGGAAAACACTGCGTTTATTACCATGAATTTGCATTAGCCTTTCCAGACTTTTTGACAGGTTTGCCAGGTTAGAACTGAAGCAAATCATAGACAGTCAAGGCTGACTTTTTTGAGGGTTTTTTTGGTAGAAACAATGAAAGTAGAAATTTTAAGGCGTTAAGAAAAGAGGATGCGTGGCACTAAAGACAGCAGAGTAGACATTTATGTCATGCACTAATATTTTTAGGATCTCCCATAACTAGTAGTGGTAAGTAACAGTTCCAAGTCCTTATGCTTAGTTGGTTGCTAGTTTGACTTGTTTTACCTCTGTGTTGTGTTTTGATCCTGATTTACTTTATCTCAGTTACTTTTATTTCATGTAGCAATTATTGCTGGCATACAATAGGAGCTAAACGCTGTCAAGGAGGGTTTGACATTGGTTTTATTTTCTGTTTTGTTTTTTTAAGGTTCCTTATAGGTTGCACGCTGTCCTAGTTCATGAGGGTCAAGCGAATGCAGGACACTACTGGGCATATATTTATGACCACCACCAGAACAGATGGATGAAATATAATGATATTTCTGTGACAAAGTCAACTTGGGAAGAGTTGGAACGGGACTCTTTTGGTGGTTACAGGAATGCCAGTGCATATTGTTTAATGTATATCAATGACAAGGAGCAGTACTTGATACAAGGTAATGTTATCTACAAAGATTCTGCATGATATAGAATAGCTGAATACATTGGTAAAGCAAATTCTTCCAGGTGGATTTCCAGATTTTTGAAATGTTTTAAATTGTTATTGGAGGTTTTATTCCTGCTCCTACCTGTTAGATTGTTTTTTGTGGGTGGAAGAATTGCTGTTTAACTTACAGCTCAATAAAGATACTGCCAGTGTTTCAGCATTATTTAGATTAAAAAAAAAACCTGTTTGCTAATTTGTAAATATTTTAGAGAAGGGATTGCTGAATTTTGGAGAGTTTATCTCAAGATTAGAAGGTAAATATGGAAATAGAGAAATGAGCCTTTTGACATTAAAATCCTCATGTAGCTGCTTTTTTACCCCTAAGCTTCAGAGCCCTGATACACTCTACAGGAGCATGGAAACATGAAAACTTATGCAGTTAATTGAAATGTGAATAACTTAGCCCTACCAACCATACATGCAACCTAAGTAATACATGGGTTGGGAAATTGTTTTCAGGTCATGTAGGAGTATGCAGCTGTAAGACTTTGTATGGAAGTGTTTAAAGAGAGGACAGAGATCCCTTCACACAAAGTTTTTGATAATGGTAGACAAAGGACTGTCTGTCCAGAGATTCAGTAGAAGGTCATGGAAAATATTCAGGTTCCTGTTTATTTGTGGGCAGAAGGCTCAAGTGCTCATTTTTTCAGTTTGTATATGAGAGCTAGTATTACCCTTGACATTTGTAGGAAGCCAGGTTGGTGGTGCACTTGCAGCCATAGGGTGTTTGGGCCCTGTAGGCTGCCTGTGCCATTCTGATTAAATCTGAGGCCTGCTCACTGCTGGGCAATTACTGCTGGTGGATCCCCTGGGATCTGGGATACCCCTGCAGAGACTGCTCTCAAAGCAAAAGGTAGATCACTCAATTTAGCTGATGTTCTTATCAGCTGGCTTTCTGAATTCCTGTAGGTCAACTCTCCTTCCCCTTTTCTCTTGGGAAGTTTAGCTGTGTCCAGCTCTGTGGCAGTAATACAGTCAAGCAATGGTAGGGATTTTGTGAGTATTCTCTGAAGGTTCTCATAGAGGGTTCAGCAGATAGTAAAACCAGTTAAAGCTAATGTAGTGTTGAGGGTTTGGCGTTACACTGAACATTGCTGGCAATTCACTTGAGGATATTTGTTGAACATACTTTCTACTTTCTTTTGTCTATTCTTTCTTTTTCTGAAACTTACATTTCATGATACCACAGAGGAGTTTAACAAAGAAACGGGGCAGATCCTTGTTGGAATGGACACGTTGCCTTCTGATCTGAGGGATTATGTCAAAGAAGACAATAAACGTTTTGAAAAAGAACTTGAAGAGTGGGATGCAGAACTTGCTCAGAAAGCTCAGCAGGAGAAATTGTTATCTCAGATACCCAGGGCACCAGCACCCTCACCTGCTCCAGGTTAGCTGCTTCTACCTGTTTGGAAAGGGAGTAGGACCAAAAAAAATCAGGGGCTTGGTTATATAATTTTACCGTGTAACAAAGGAAGATAAAGTTACTTTATGTAATCTTGAATTACAACTGTGTACTTGGCAAAGGTAACTATACTTGAAGTTTAGCCTGTTAGGGTGGGTTTTTGCATTTCATTTTTTATTTAAAGAAAATAATTATTCATTGGTTCTTCTGCCTTTTCCCTCCCAGCTGCCCTGAGCTTTTTTTTTTCTTTTTTTTTCCCCCCATTGAAACAGAGGTTTTTTAAGATAGGTCTCATCAGTCTGTTTTGAGGATTTTTTAGTCTGTAAATTATTTCTGTATTTCTTCTATTCAGGATTATTTAGTGTGAGACCTACATTCACATTTTAAATTAGAACAGCATTTAGATCTGAAGAGCAGGATAATGTATTTGATGTGGTGCATTGAATAGATTTAACAATAATAGAGCCTGCTTAAGAAATTACTGTGTGGAAATGAGGGTGTTAAAATTGTGGAAAAGATTCTGACCAGCAACTGTGAGGCCAATGCTTGTAGGAACCCAGCTAATAAGGACCACTGGCAATCTGATTATAGCCAGAGGTGCCAGGGTTTTGGTAACATCCACCTTTTGCTCCACTGCAGTAGGCTGTGTATGTTATGTGAAAGACAACATGATGAATTTTCTGTTCAGATGTTCTCGTTGCTGTATTTGAGTCCTAAAGCTGGAGCATCCATTTCTCATAACTATGTGTGACTGCAAAATGAGTGTATGAAGTGCAGTAATTTAATGGCATTGTTTCTTTTGCAAACTCTACAGAGAGTTGCTTCATCTTTTGTTATGTTTTGAGTTCACAAGCACTTTGAGATTCATACTATTTCTTTTGTTAATGATGGAAAGCACAAAATGAATGTTTAGTCTGCCAAAATTTCATCATATAAGGAATATAAGACACTATTTATGCTAATCAATTTATTACTCTCAAGTGGAGGAGACTGAGATCTCCCTTAAGGCAGAAAAATACAATGTGTGTATTCTTTTACAAAGTAAAAATAAACCTTGCACTCAAGTGGCTGGAGGTCATTCCATATGTTGAGTCTGTATCCCACAGAAACTCCAGCTAGAATTTCACCTTTGTTCTCAGTCATCCCTGATGATGGATTGATAAACACCCCTCACTCAAGAGCCTTAATGGGTCTATAGAAATGGCAGGTCTATTGTTCCTGATATAAAATCAGGAATCCATTTGTAGGGAAGTGTTTAAAATGACATGAGACACAGGCTGGTGTAAAATAGTATTTGTGAATTGTGTGACCTACCCTGCATTTTCTGTGTGCTTAGCTTATCTATGAGACAGTGATCCAAATAAAACTAATCAATTTAAAATTCATGCTCATGTTAACACACAAAATTCTTGTCTTATTTTTGTCACAAAGTTCAAGCAGAACCAGAGTATTTAGAGCAGCCATCAAGAACTGATATTTCAAAGCACTTAAAAGAAGATTCTGTACAAGCAATCAATAAAGCTTTAGCTGAACAAGAAGATAGAGGTCCAGAAGCTATAATGGATTCGGTAAGGATATTTTGAAGCTTGAAATACTTCTTTTGCTTTTATTTTGCAAGTGAAAATGACATGAAAACTGATAAAAGGGTGTGAGTCTGTAAACTTTGAACTGAAAATTGCTTTTTCTTCAGGGGCTGTCCAACACTTAAGTCCATCCAGAAACTGTGGACAAGGATAATGGGTGTAGTGAAAAAAAATACTTAAGATAAGTGTTCTCTATGGGGTTAAAGTGCTTGTCAGGAGTACAGCTTATTGTTCAAGTTACAATCAGCTGTTTGTGCCTGCCATCTTTTAAAAATATTAGATGATCTCATGTATTTTTGAGGAGTAAACATCGACAGTCCACGTAAAAGACTTGAAAAATACTGGTTTAGACATTCAGGTTTTTATCTGGGAAATATAAGAATATAATTGTGTTCCTTTGACAGACCTCTGGAATTCAATGTACCTTTCAAAAATAAGGGGTTTTTCAACAGTATTCTGTAGCTTTAATGGAGATTCACAACTTGACAAAACCATTTTTTGTGATTCTTAGGATGCCTACATTTACTTGAAGTATCTATAATAGCTGGGTGTTTCTGTTTTCACTTTGTACAAAGTGTACTAAGAGGAATGGGACATTAACTATTTCATGGGTTATTAATGAAACTAATATTTGACATTTTTTTCTTTTAGCAAATATTTTTTCCTTCCTTATAAGTATATAGATAAATGACAAATGTGTTTGCCACAAATTAAAGTGCCATTAAAACAATATATGTATCTATCTTGGAACTACATCCATAAATATACAGTATAGCTTCCTTAGGCATCCCTAGTAACCACTAAGAATATGAACAGTTTAGATCTTTGCAAAATATTTCCTAAGATCAGGTATGAATCCTCATTAAACAGAAGCAGTCTGGCCTCAGATACCTTGCAGTCTTTGAAAATTATGTGCCAACTTGTTGGCACCTTGTTGACCTGCTGTGTTTTCCACCCCCACTCTGGTGTCAGGAAGTCAGGGAAGCACAATTGCTCTGCTGAACTGGAATTGAAACTAACAGGGAAACTCATCTAACTCTGGATGAAAAGGTGCTCTGCCACTAAGGCCTTAGTCTGCTGCATATTGGCCTTTTTTGAGTTCTCAGAACAGCTTAGTGGGAGGCTGTTACACGTGTTACTCCAGCTGAAAAGGTGGCTGTGAAGATACCAAAATGCGTGATAAAATGTCTCTCATAAGGCTGTCCTCTTTCCAGGGTTTGTGGGCACCATCCCAGTGGGATGTGAAAGAATCTTAGACTTTTTTTCATGGATTGAGTGTTGTAGTTCAGGATAATGGCACTTGCCACAGAGGTCAGCCTTAGGACTCACAAGACTGTGGCTGGGGAACACCACGATCTGTTTAATGAGACAAAAGAAAGGAACCAAACTGTGTAAACATTTAGAAACAAAAGTACTCCAGATGTTAAAATGTAAATTTCTAGTTGGATCTAAAGGTCCTCTGCTAATATTAACAGCATAATGAAACAGCTATAAAGCTGTTTTCTGGATCCCCAAATTTCACTTATGCAGAGTTGTGCTACCTTCTCAGGGTATCAGCATGCTTTCTAACTATTCTGCTTCCATATGCATTCAGACATGCAGGCATATTTTCCATTACTTCACTTTTTGTTTGTCCATTTTTTAAAGAAGGAAAGCCAACATGTTCAATGGGCAAATTTTGTCCATTTTATGCCTTTTGTCCTTTTTTCCTGCCCTCTGATTGCATAGCCTTCCTTTGTATTTACACAGTGTTGGGTGTAAATAGATACTGAGTATGTTTTTGGAATCTTTGTTAAAAAGTGAGGCTGTTGTTGCAGTTGCAGAACAAGTAGCATAGCACTTTGTGATTCTTTGGATTAAAGTCAAGGTTTGAGTTCTGCAAATGTTGCAAACTGCCTGTTATTCAGTGATAGACCTTAGGAGCCAAGATTTGTCTCTTGTTTAAAACTTAGTTTAACATACCAAGAATTTTAGTGACTAGATGATCTTCTCTTGATTTTCTGTTTAATTACTCTCCTAAAAAAATAAACCTTTTGAATGTAATGCTCCTTTAAATATTCTTTAAAATATCTTGATTGTTAGAGGCTTTTTTTTCCTTGTATTTTTTTTTTTCTCTAGAGCATTGGGAAATGGTAGCTTTTAGTTTGTTTCTATCCTTTAGTGTGACTTTATCAGGTATTTCAGATATGAAGTATCTGACCTGACCCTCTTCAAGGCCAGACTGGATGGGTCCCTGAGCAACCTGATCTAGAGGTTGCTCATCTTTAGGACTAGATGATCTTTGAGGTCCCTTCCTAAACTATTCTGATCTTTTAAGATATACTTAGTAATTTTGGGTGAAATCTTCAAAAAATGGTGGTTCACAGACATCCTTTGCCAAGTGACTTAAATTTATAATGGATATTAGAGTTGTAATACTGGTATACTAACTGTAAAGAAGGAATTAGTAAATTAAGAATAAATGAAATAATTTTAGTAATTATGACTTAATTTTAAAATGTACTGCATAAAAAATTATAAATATCACTTACCTTCTCTAATTACATAAAGTTTCTGAATTTTGTCAGAATTTCAGCAGTGGACATCGTTGTACTAGATCAGCCTGTCAGTTTGCACCTCTCCATAATTTTACTGTGTTTTCTGATGATTATTATGATTATTCTTTTTTCCCCCAAACACAAACTGATGATGGTTTTCTTCTGCAGAGCTCTGATAATGCCCCAGCTCAAGCAGCTCCTACCCAGCGAGTGGTAGAGGTGGCGATCCCTGATGTAGGGACTTTTGTGATTGAGTCAGAGGAGGGGGGTTATGACGATGAGGTACCTCTGATTGCACCTCCTCGGTGCTTCCTTGTGCTGCCTGATGAGAGTTTTTGGCATGTTTGCACACTGTGACACCTAACAGACTTGGGCAAAACTAAATGCTTAGCGATTTGTGATCTTTAACAATGTCCTAGTTTGCTGTGAAAAATGGAAGGAAAGCACTAAAAACTCTAATTGGGCACGCTTTGCATGGTACCATTTACACTGGAGGTGTATTTGTCTCCTCAGCTGCAGAGGTTGAATGTTTGTGTTAGGCCAGGTAGCCTTCAAAATGCTGTTGATAGACTGCACACTGCTGTATTATTTAAAAGGTGACAGGACACTGAGGGATGTTCTTAATGTTTGTGCTTTCTTGTCAGTCCAGTAAAGCTAATGTTCAAGTCTGATCTCTTATTTGCCAAGGTTAAGCTTTTCAGGCTTTGGGGATTAAATTAGCCATGGAAATAACCTGAAACAGATAATGGCTGGTAGAACTGAATCTTGCAAATCTTAAAAATAATTCAGACTCAGGGTGGTACATGTACCTGCTACTACTTGAGGAATAATTGAGGGGCCTATTGTTTTTCTGCGAGACATTATTTTTTACTGCCCAGTTTCAGCAGTAAAAAGCAACACTGCCAGTCATCAAACTGCCCTGCCTTGTCCCTGCTTACTCCATGTTTGTTTTGGTTGGGAGTAGGGTTGGTGCAGCCTGTATTCTCAGGGGTCTGAACATGGATTCTTGGGGGACTTCAGCTTCCCTAGGCAAATGGATCTTTCAGGTCATTCTGCCCTGGATGTGTGAGCAGTTATATCTGGGAGGATGGGGTGGGGAACAAAATGGGTTGATTGATGTCATCACACTGAGTGTGGCTTCTCCCAGATGTGTAGTCCCCATCTTGAAAGAAATGGGGATTTAACCTCCTAATGACCTGATTTAACCTCATATAATGACCTGCTTGTTTGTTTGGTTTTACTTTTGTCTCCATGCCTTTTTCTTTCTAGAGGATCATTTTCTTGCCTATTTCCCTGTTAATTTTGTTAGTGTATTTACTTCTTTTTAATGTTTTTTATGTGTGAGAGACTTGCAGGGAGTTTAAGATCTTCATTGATTGTTGCTGTGCCAGCAATACCTTGGGCAGGGAGAGAGGGAGTGTTTTCCTTTGCTTACAGATAAAAAAGGATAAAGGCTGAGTAGCTTGGATGTATCCAATTGTCTGTAACTGATGTGGATGTCTTGTGTTTGGCTTGGTGTTTGTTAATTGTTTTGGTTTGATGTTTTAAGAAATTGTCTGCAGATGCTTCAGGGATTGATAGCATTTGCAGCAGTGAGTCTCTTATTTTGACCTTGAAATCTGCATAAAATACAGTTGGTATAGTTTACCATGGCTTTAGTGCAATATATCTGAAGTGTGATTGGATCATTTTTCCCCTTGAAACTTTTTTTTTTTTTTAATCCTTTGATGGCCATGGGTAGCACTCATTCAGTGTGCAGTTTCTGCTTGGTACTAGTGCTGAACTCTGCATGTTCTTTTCCTGGGAAGTTTGGTCTGTGTAACTTTTTTGACACAATTTTTTTTTTTTTTTCGTAAGGTTTCTTTAATATTGTTACAGTAAAACTATATATACACATGCCATGATTTGATTTGCAGAATATGCTCACCAGATCTGCATTGAAATGTGCCATATCAATGTATGCATGCATTAAGTTGCGTTTTCATCTTGCATGAGACTAAAAGCATATTGAATTTAGTCATTAAAATATTAATCATTCAAAACTTCTACCTTAAATCCCTTGTGGCAGGTCATGCTGACCCCGAACATGCAAGGTATTATCATGGCTATAGGTAAAGCCAGGAATGTTTATGACAGGTGTGGGCCAGAAGCAGGGTTCTTTAAGGTACAACTAACATTTTCAACTTTTTATCCTCTGACTTTTCCTGTTAGATACGCTACTCCCTCTACCCCTTCCTGTATATAAAGTCTTTTCCAGGATTTATACATACTTGTCTATATCAGTCCCTCATTTAGATATTTTTCCCTTGAAAAATAGGTAGATAGTTGCCCTGTTCATATCAGTAGCTCATATACCTTTCTGCATTTTAGTTTTTTAATAATAGTAGTAAGTAACATAAGAGTAACATGAAATCTACATATGTAATCAATACAAGTATGTGGTTTTTTTCTCCTTTTAGTAATTAAACCTATGCCTTTGCTAGACTCTGAGACATCAGGATTTTTTACCCAGAGACTTGTAGTCATTTGTTGTTTATTTCAAAGAGATGTTCTTGGTCTGTACTCCTTAACAGATTTTTAATAAATTTAAATTGCTTGCTTTTGTGTTACCGCATGGGTGTCAGTACTATTTATTTAAGCAGTTTTTTATCACTGGGAATTAGATGTTAGGCTTTTTACAGTGATTAGTCTTCACTGTGACACCAGATATAAGAATGTGTTCATTTTCTTAAATACACAAACTTCTGAGCACCTTTAGCTCATAGCCTTTTGAATTTTCAGGGTATTAGAAAGGGAATTGCTTTGACATGATGTAAAAATCCTCTTAAATGTGATTTGGAGAGGAGAAAGGAAGTTTCTTGCTTGTCGTTGAGTAGCGATCTGTTTTCTTCTTAATTGTTATGATGTACTTCTACTAGAAGAAATCCTAAAAGCCACAAAATCCCCAAACAAGCAACAGACAAACAAACAAAAACCCCTAACATCACCAACAAAAAGTTCTGCAACCCCTTGGTAAGGAAATAGAAACCTCATGGGTGGGTTGGTTGGTTTGTCTGTGAGGGTTTTGGAAGTGGATACTTGGAGAAGGGTTATAACCATAATGTGTTTGCAGGGCTATCTCTGTTAACTGTGCCTGATCTCAGGGAAGGGAGAGGCACCTGCCACAGCCTCTGTTCAGTGAAACTTTGTTTGTTTGGGATTCAGTGCTGGTTGTTTTGTTTTAGTTTTTTGTTTCTTATTTATTAATGAAAATATGTAAATTGTTCTTCAAGTTGAAAAAAAAAAAAATTCTCATTTGATCAAATCACTCCTTACCAGAAAGTTCAATTATATCTAATTATATTTTTAATATGAAGGGTGTTTTCATTATTTTAAAACAGAAAATGACTTGAAAATAAAATTATATTTAATACTTTAGAGTTATCAAAGCAATGCTCAGTTGAAATTATTTTCAATCTTTAATTTTGAATGTTTAAACATTTAGGCTTCATGGGGGCAGAATGTTTTTGAGTGAGAAAATATTTTGACATAAAGTAGAAAGCTTTCCTTACTCATTTTCTGCTGAATCATGTTTGCAATAGCTTAGAAGAGGTGGAACATGGTTTATTTTAAAGGAATACAGTTGTATGAATGGATACAGATGAAGTGGGATTGTTTTGGGAACAAAATTTTTGTTCTGGGATGCATCAGATGCAATTTCACGTTTCCCCATAACTTCTATAAAAGCTTCTATATCTTTTAATACTGTTACTGTGTTCCTTTATGTGGGTTTTTTGGTTGGTTTTTTTGTTTGTTTGTTTGTTTTTGGGTTTTTTTTTGGATGAAATTAGTATTTTCAGAAAACTAGGGGGATTTCCATATCTTTCTTTTTATGTTGCTCAGGTGAAACTCCTTTGGTGTGAGTCATTATTACTGCCAAGGTTTCACTCCCTCTCTAGATCTCAGGTTTAAGACATGACTAATATTCAGATATTACTTGGTCAGTGATCTTTTCAAGTCATTGTTCTTTAACCTTTATAGACAACTCCTTTCAGAATGTGTCCTTTAAGATCTTTATACAATATCCTCAGTTAGAAAATGAAACCATATAATACTTTTTCCTACTGTCCCTTTTTCTGTGTAGAGAAATACTGTTTTTTCATTTTGTTAAAGATTTCTGAATCTATAGAATATCACATTATTTTAAAAATTATTATAAAAATACAGGGTTTGTGTTGATTTTTTTCCCTAAGTAATTATATGAAAGATTTAATTTCTAATGGCAGTTTATTTTTGCTTCCTCAATAAACAAGGTTTTATTGTTAGCCATGTTGACTTTCTAATGGTAGAACTTATGATGTAGGATAATAGAAACTCTGTGGCTTTTGGCATTTATAACGTTGTCCTAAACATCCTTTTTAATGGTAATGCAAATCATGAGTATATAAAGATACTGATGCAGAACATTCTCCTAAGTATTCAAGGTCTCCACTTGCTCTGTGTTTAAACCTGTATTATTATTACCCTATGTGTTTAGTCCTGAAACAAAATGTGTTATTAGCAGAAGATGGGAGCCCAAATTTCTGATAGTTAAATGTCAGGTATTACAGCACAAAGGTGTTTGAAATACTGAACAGGGTTTTTTTTCCATTACTGTTTCGGTGCTTTATTTTGTACATACATTGCATTGAAACTTTTCTAATGTGTTAGGAAACCATCTGATCACCTCCCTGATTTCAGAGGGAATTTATGGAATGTATGTTGACATTTGTAGCCATTTTTCTAATTCTTTTCCTTGTTGCTCCTGCTCATGCTGTATGGTATCAGTGAATAAAATCTAATGAACATATCAAATTATGTTCATTTAAACTTAATGTGCTGGCAAAGCTGGAAAAGTAAAAAAAAAAAGTAAAGATTCTGATGACCTCTAAAATTCTTTGAGGGCTGCATCCTGCCCTCTAGGGCAGTACTATTCATATTGAATTATTATTTTCTGCTATAATAATAATAATAATTTATTGTTTGTTTTTCATTGAAATATATTTTTCATTCCCACTTAGTATTTTCCAAATCATACATGTTCACTAAACTTTCTGTACGGTGTTTTTTATTCATGTCTTTGCATTTAACCATGTATTAGAGGTACTTTTTAACTTTTTTTAGTGAGACTTCTTAAAAGTCAAGTGTCTGAAATCTTACACTTGTCTTGGGCTTGAAGAAACCTCTCTAAGAATTGAATAAATCTCCTCTCAGGGAGACATAGCACAGGATTGGAACTACTTTTGAAGGGAAAGTTTACTTGGGATTTTGTCAGGCTTAACTGGTGAGAGAAAGTACCAACTTGACAATTTATCTGTGGTTTTGTTTGTTTTCTTCTTAAAAACATAGTTTAGACTTCTTAGAAGGGTGGTCTGTGGAACTTTTAGAAAATTTTATAGGCAAAACACCATGGCACATAAAGTATCTTGTGCCTCTGGTGTTCGAGTTAAAAGCCAGAAGGAATAATGTCTATTTTTTAAATTATGTAGGCAATTAAATTGGAATACACACGTCTGCTAAAATTAGCCCAGGAAGATCCACCGCCTGAATGTGATTATCGTTTGCGTCATGCAATTGTTTACTTCATCCAAAACCAGGCACCAAAGAAGATAATTGAGAGAACATTACTGGAGCAGTTTGGAGATCACAATCTCAGCTTTGATGAAAGGTAATAAGATCTGCACATCTCATTTCCTGTGTTCATGAATGCTCTCTGATGTGTGGAAACACCCCTTCATATTTGGCTGGTGTGTTTGGCTTTATCTCCTAGCTAATCGTTTGCAAGTTTGCTTTGTAAAACAAATCATCTTTATAAAAATCTCTGTTATAAGAGGAATCAAGAAGTTGAATTTCTGCTTGTTTAATTTAAGTAGCAATGCTCAGTGTTCATAATTTTGCCCCTTTTCCTGTACCTTCTTTCACTGTGTTCCCTCACTGCCCTGAAAGCCAGCAGTAGAGAGCAAAGCTTTTCCAGCTGGGTGAGTGACTGACTTGAGAGCAAGACAATGCCTCTCTTCCACTCAAAATTCCATCTACTTACTTAAATAAATAGGTAAATTAAGAGTTAGAAAACAGTCTGATTTCTGTGTAGGGAATAATCTTCTAAACTTCTGCAAAGTAATTGTCAGGGAGTTTCAAACTATCTGAAATTTCAAATTAAAAGAAAGACTGAGCAATGTGACAGTTTAGCGAAATAGAAGAAATAATCCTTTAAATAGTACGAGCCTCCATCACACATACTTCAAAAGTATGCCTTCTCCTGCTGATTATACCATGCATAATAAAATGTACATTTAAAATGTACATTTACCATGGCATTTTCATACTGGTTTGCATAAGGCTGTAGCTTATACTGTTTGAGGCTCCTGTCTTTGTAAGGATAATATCCTCTGTGAATTTCCAGTAATATTTCATGATTTCTTTGTTGCTTTTTGTAAGGTGCCGTAACATAATGAAAGTTGCTCAAGCCAAACTTGAAATGATAAAGCCAGATGAAGTAAACATGGAGGAATATGAGGTCAGTATTTCTTATGCTTTAGATGAAGTAGTAATGTGAAATAGGTATGTGAAAAACTGAATTTTATCTTCACAAATTTCTTCTTGTCTCAGACTGAGAAGTTAAAACTGGCTGTTTATTTAAAGACCCCTTATTTCTCCAAAGGCTGCTCTTGAGCTAAAGCTGGTTTCTCCACATCTGTAAATCCAGTGTTTGAGCCATAAAAAAGTGTCAGATTGGAATCTGTCCTTACTTTGTTAGTGAGTCTTGACGTCACTAACAATGTTTTGTAATTTATCACCACTTGAGCCACATGGCTTTTTCTAGGCAGACACAGCTGGCAGGGAAGAAGGAGAGTGGTCAGCCTTGCTCACCTTGAGAGCTGCATAGCAGGCACAGTCCCATTTGGGCTTTTCCTTCAGCTGTCTCTGCAGCCATTCCCATTTTCTTACGAGCAGTGAGCAGCAGATTCTTTTCTTTACCAAAACCATGCACAACCAGCTTATGCATTTAATTTTTCCTCCTTTATTGTTTAGAAAAACTTGGAGGAAAAGTGAGAGTGAATCTTGGACATTAAATAATTGTGACTAATAGTTGCTAAAATAATTCATCACATATTTAAAGCTAAGCCTGTAGCTGATTTTCCAGCATCGGTTTCAAGTCTGAGTAATACTGTTCATTAAGACCTCTTAACAGTGGGTATTTATGTCCTGGGCAGATGCCAGTGCACCACCTATACCCACTTGTTGTGCTGGTAAGTCCAAACAACTTGATCAGGAGGATAATGGGAGTAATCTTTCCCTCCCAAATCCAGTGAAAAAATATTTAATTGCCACTTCTCGCTACCAGGTTTAGGACCTACAGTAGATGCTACTGCAGGTACTGAAGGACCCTCAGAGTGGCATTTTAGTTGCATTTTCTTGGCTGTGCAGGGCTCAGCGTTTTACCATTTTCTGAATGATGCTGAACTGAGAGAACAATTCTGGACTTATCTCTAAGAGTGGGGAGTGGGGTTACCTTCTGTTCCTCTGCAGAAAAGTGCCCCTTTTTTAGCTCCTGTAACAGGTAGTTGGAGGTTTGTCCATAGATTGTGTCAGTTGGATACAGTGAGTTGGCATTTTATGGATTCTTTCTCAAGCTCTTCCTGTTGAATCTGCTAGTACCTGTCTTAAGGTGTGGTGTCCCCTATTTTATCTTTAATGCATAATTGAAAGTCAGAAGTTAACCCTCTCTAGAGAAACCCTTTCTCACCTGGAGCATTTACCTGAATAGTGAACCAGGAGTCACTTGGTATAAATGGTGGTGCAGTAAGATAAATGTTCTGCTCCAGCACCAGCATCTCATCTGAGTTGCATCTGGGTTTCTTTTAGCACTTCCCATGTAAAGTGTTCAGGCTTTTTCTATGTCATCCTTGTATTGAAAATTAAGCTTAATATCTGGCATATGAAAAAGCTTTTTAACACTTTGAATAATGTAGGGATGAAAAAACAAGATCTTTTATAATTTCACCTTTGGTTCTCCAAAGATGCTTTGTGTTCCTTTCAAATGGTCGTAGGTTCTGTAGGAATAATCTCATCTAGAAATGTTTAAACCATTTAAGAATTTTCTTTTTATTGAGGGAGGGTGGATTCAGGTGGACTTTCCACATATGCAAGCCTACTGGTGTCCTTAGTACTTACTGTGACTATTGGACACTAAATTTAAGTGGAGGGGGTTGTGTGTTAAAAAAAAATAAATTATATTTCATTTTTGTGGATGAAGTTCTATTTACGCTTTCTTACATGCAGAGATGGCATCAAGACTATAGACATTTCAGGGAAACAACCATGTTTCTCATGGTAGGATTGGAATTTTTCCAAAAAAAGAGGTAAGTGGTAGTATAGAACTCAAATGTAGTAGAATGATGTAAAGGCAAAATGTAATATTGATAAGTAAAGCTGTTTTTTAAATTAAGAAGTGTTTAATGTATTCTTCATTTCAGATAAGCTAATGTCTTCAGTCTGGCATCTTCCTATTCTTAATTTCCATTTCCAATCTCTTATCAAGCCATGGGCTCTTTTCAGACCACCTTCCACATGCACTCCTATTCTTCCTTCTATTCTTAAGTGCTCTGGGTATCACTCAGCCATGAAAATCCTCCTTCCCTGGTACCATCTGTGCACATACATTTATCTGCTTTCATCAGCAGACACAATTAGTCAAGTCCATGTCTTTCCTGCTTTTTGACTGGGTCTTCCCACTGAAGCAGTTTTACCTTCTGCATTAGTCTGAGCCAAAACTCCACCTGTGGTGGGCTCTAAATGTCATAAAAACAGAATGTATTTGAGAAAAACTATGCATAGCTGTCATAATTGTAGCTGATTGTCCTTAACTCCATGGTGATTCATTCTCTTCTCTTTCTGAACCGAGTCAGAAACTGTGGCTGTGTAAAATGTGTGACATTTATGTTCTTAATTCAAAAGAGCTAAAATTTATTCTGATCTACACATGCAACAAGAATGGTGATTGCACAGTGTAAATGTAGTCAATCACTGATTTTTCATGTATAAAACAATAGGTAGGGAAATTTATAGCAGGAGTCAAATTTAATTCTTTGTCTCTTTGTTATGTAGTAAATTGCTCCATATTTCTCATCTTGTATCTTCCCAAAAAAGAAAGGCCCCAAACAATATAGGAAAATTAATTGCAAAAGACACAACCTTGCCTTTATGACACGATACGTCTTTTTATGCTGGCTAACACAGTGAGCCCAGAGTCTTGTGTTCTCTTTGGGTTACCACCATGTAATAAACAGTACATTTGCTAATAATATAAAATGAAATATGCTATACTACTAGTCTTAAACAGTTTGTGCAAAAAGGTTAGTCAGAAGATTGCCTGGCTTATTTGAAAAATAAACGCCCTGGTGTTGCTTCATTCCTTTGAGAGGCAGAAATGTCCCAGGCATTGGGGTGGAACCCCTTCATGCACTCTCTGAGATTGCTGGCAGGGGTGAAACATCTTCAAGTTCCTTGGCACTGGGACTCCAGAGTGGCACCTTCAATTGTAAAATACCAATATTTTCAATAAATTCCTTCTTGCCATAATATATTCTGGTTATGCCACGGAGGAGAGAGGGAGGCTCAGGTTTCTGCTGTGTGCTAAACGAGGTTACACCATTACTTACAATAACCTGCAAAATTAGGGTGAGGTGTTTGTTAGAAAGCATCTTCATAATTTGGAAAACAAGCCTATTATCTCCAATCTTATACTCTAATATGGGTCAGAAATAAAAGATTCAGATACCAGAAGTGCTTTGCGAAGTGTTTGATACAAGGACAGTAGGACTAAATTGTAATTAGTGGGTGAGTGAGATCTGGGTATCCAGTGACCCACTCCAAAGGCATCTTGTGCAAATACATACCTGTGTTTCAGCTTCAGGTTCCCAAAGGACTCAGAGATTTGCTGAGGTTCCTACCTTGCACACTCGAGAGAGCAGTGGTTCCATCCTTATGCTGAAAACGAGACTGTTTAAACTACAGATCTCTGTCACTAAAATCATAAAAACATAATTTTTAAAATGTTCATGGAAGGATAGACTTTCGTAATAAAAATATGATCTTCATTAGCAGGACTGTTTTGAGGCTTTTTTTCCCCGCAAGCTCAACTCTCTGTTGACAAACTTAGCTTCAATGACACTATGTGAAAACCTAGCAGCACTCAGTGTCTTGATGGAGCCAGAAGTCAACCTTTATTCAAGTAGTATTTATTTCTTTAATTGTAATGTGTTGAACAAATACAAAAATCAACATTAAAGAAGTTTGGTGTATCTTTTTCATGCCTGCTCTCAGTGGTCACTTGTGATCCCTGATGGTGGGTGACAAGGCCACTTTTCACTGCAGGTGGAGAATTAAGGGGTCTTTCAGGCCTTTCCACTCTGTAGTGTGGAGTAGTAACCTGCTCTGGCTGAGATGAACCCAGCCAGCTAGTGAGCCTTGGTAGGAGTTTTGCCTGCAGCTCACTCTTGTGGCAGCAACTTAAAAGTGAACAAACTGTATGCTTTACCAGCTGCCTTTTAAATTTCTTGGAAAGCCAATACAGCTTTTCAGTTTTGACTGAAATGCCTGTTTCAAAGCAGTGCTAAAATTTTGCCATTCTGTGCTTTCTGCATCTTTTACAAAGCCTTGACCTAGTGAGCTCCAGAATTTTGTGAGCAGCTTCAGTGCTTTTAGGCTTAGGCTGCACAAGCTTGAGCTTATGTGCAGTTCAGCTACGAGAAG
>VYXF01007247.1:136289-179978 GCA_013397295.1 Polioptila caerulea
CAATTGTAAAATACCAATATTTTCAATAAATTCCTTCTTGCCATAATATATTCTGGTTATGCCATGGAGGAGAGAGGGAGGCTCAGGTTTCTGCTGTGTGCTAAACGAGGTTCACCATTATTTATAATAACCTGAAAAATTAGGGTGAGGTGTTTGTTAGAAAGCATCTTCATAATTTGGAAAACAAGCCTATTATCACCAATCTTACACTCTAATATGGGTCAGAAATAAAAGATTCAGATACCAGAAGTGCTTTGCGAAGTGTTTGATACAAGGACAGTAGGACTAAATTGTAATTAGTGGGTGAGTGAGATCTGGGTATCCAGTGACCCACTCCAAAGGCATCTTGTGCAAATACATACCTGTGTTTCAGCTTCAGGTTCCCAAAGGACTCAGAGATTTGCTGAGGTTCCTACCTTGCACACTGGAGAGAGCAGTGGTTCCATCCTTATGCTGGAAACGAGACTGTTTAAACTACAGATCTCTGTCACTAAAATCATAAAAACATAATTTTTAAAATGTTCATGGAAGGATAGACTTTCGTAATAAAAATATGATCTTCATTAGCAGGACTGTTTTGAGGCTTTTTTTCCCCGCAAGCTCAACTCTCTGTTGACAAACTTAGCTTCAATGACACTATGTGAAAACCTAGCAGCACTCAGTGTCTTGATGGAGCCAGAAGTCAACCTTTATTCAAGTAGTATTTATTTCTTTAATTGTAATGTGTTGAACAAGTACAAAAATCAACATTAAAGAAGTTTGGTGTATCTTTTTCATGCCTGCTCTCAGTGGTCACTTGTGATCCCTGATGGTGGGTGACAAGGCCACTTTTCACTGCAGGTGGAGAATTAAGGGGTCTTTCAGGCCTTTCCACTCTGTAGTGTGGAGTAGTAACCTGCTCTGGCTGAGATGAACCCAGCCAGCTAGTGAGCCTTGGTAGGAGTTTTGCCTGCAGCTCACTCTTGTGGCAGCAACTTAAAAGTGAACAAACTGTATGCTTTACCAGCTGCCTTTTAAATTTCTTGGAAAGCCAATACAGCTTTTCAGTTTTGACTGAAATGCCTGTTTCAAAGCAGTGCTAAAATTTTGCCATTCTGTGCTTTCTGCATCTTTTACAAAGCCTTGACCTGGTGAGCTCCAGAATTTTGTGAGCAGCTTCAGTGATTTTAGGCTTAGGCTGCACAAGCTTGAGCTTATGTGCAGTTCAGCTACGAGAAGATAGAAAGCAAACCATGTCCTGTGCTGCATCCAAAGCTCTGTGGGATACTGCCCCTCTACCCAGCTTTGCTGAGACCTCACCTGCAGGGATGCATCCAGCTCTGGGGTTGTAGCCTTTTTCCCAACCTGGAAATGAAACTCGAGATAATTTTAGTAAGGAGGTAATATAAAAGGGGATCTTTATTTTGAGGCCTCCAGGAGCAGTTATGGAAAGATGTCCACAAAAGCNTACTAATACAATAGGATACAAAGCTATGAATATATGTGTGAAGAATAAAGAGAGCATATTAAAGAAAAAAAGACAAAACCTAAACGGCATCAGGATCCTAGTGCAGGAAAGACAGGGACCTGTTGGAGCCAGTCTAGAGGAGGCACCCAAGGTGATCAGAGGGATGGAACACCTGCCCAGTTAAGACAGGATGAGAAAGTTGGGGCTGTTCAGCCTACAGGAAGAGAAGGTTGCATGGAAACCTGAAAGCAACCTTTGAGCATCTGAAAGGAGCCTACAAGAAAGAGGGAGAGAGACATTTTACAAGAGCATGGAGTGATAGGACATGGGGACATGGCTTCAAACTGACAGAGAGGAGGTTTAGATTAGTTATGAGGAAGAAATTCTTCCCTGTCAGGGTGATGAGGCACGGGAACAGGATGCCCAGAGAAGCTGTGGCTGCCTCATCCCTGGAAGTGTTTGAGGCCAGGTTGGATGGGGCTTTGTGCAGCTTTGTCTAGTGGAACATGTCCCTGCCCATGGCAGAGGAGTTGGAACCAAATAACCTTCAAGGTTCCTTTCCAACCCAGGCCACCCTATGATTCTATGGATCTGTTTGCTAATTTTACTGTAGTCCTGTTCATCCAAGCCAAGATATAGAAGGCATCTGAGCTTGGATATACAGTCATGATAATCTAAAATAACTTTGTGTTAAATGGCACCACAGTTGTTTCAGGAAAGGGTCACACAAAGTGAGGAAAGGAGCAAAAGGAGGGTGGATGGAAATAAGGCCACTACCACCACTGAGTTTTAATTTGCATCAACAGAGCTGTTGACGCTGTAGCTTCAACCTGCAGTTTCACAAATAACTGAACTAAGAACGGAAGGAGAAGGTCCTCGTCCTCTGGCTTTATAACTTTGTAATCAACTTTTCTTCCCCTTTCCTCCTACGTGAAGTTTTCAGCTGTCTGGTCAGTTTTATTGGTGACCAGTGGTATGAAGAGTTTTCATGACTAGAAAAAATGGACTTCAGGTAGCCTTTTCCCTTATTTTTATATTGTCTCAATGGGAGATATTACCTAATGTCTTGAGTTTTTTACTTTGGAAAACTCTTGAGTTGTGTTCAGGTATGCTCTATGTGTGCACATAATATTTAGGCTTTTTCAGTAGCCTGGTAGATCGATTTTGGTAGTTTCAACTTGACCCATGAGCACACAGTCTCATCAGGAGGGAGTACACAATTTCATGTTCCTTTAACCATTCCCTTAGGAAATTTCTCTTCCTAGATTTATTTTTTTTTAATTTGAATAACAATGAGATATCAAACTGCCTGTTTCTGGGGTAGCTACCAGAACAGCTTTCGGTGCTTATCCATCACAACTGGGTCTTTGTACATCAGAGGATTAACCATTTCAGGTGTTTGCAGGAGGTGATGTGCAGCAATCACATCAAACACAGGGGAGATTGCTCATCTGTGTGTGAAGGGGATCTCTGTCAATTATTAACCGATAGGTTCTTGGCTGCTTTCTTATTCCTTCTCTACCAATTAGCCTTGCATTTATATTCTGCATTCCGATTAAAGACAGAAATATCAACAGTCTAACAGCACTTCTGCTTTGGAAATGCTGTGATAGCTTCTTCCATCACATTAGATTTCAAATAACTTGGAAGGACTTACAGTTAGTGAAGCTTAAAAATTCACAGGTTTTGTTTTAGAAATAAGGAGACAGCTTTAAATCTTATTCACTGAGGTGTAGAATGCTATCAAGATATTCATGGCAACAGAAGCTCAAGCTCAATGTGACAGAAATGCAGTCAGGAAAAATTAAGTTTTCATGGATCCTCAAAGCCAATCTAAAGCCAGTTTTGAAGTGAGTGAAATGATACCCATTGGTTTCAGTTAGCTTTGGATCAGATTTCATATGTAATGATCTAACCTAATAATAAAATAATTTGTTCTAATGTGTGTAAAAGAAAAAATTGTATGGTTTTTAAAAAAATACAAAATAAATTATGATGAGATTGGTGGGAAGGGGTGGACTTGCCATCCAAGTGGAGTTACCTGTCCTTTGAAGAACACAGTAGTTGCTTTGAAGCAGCTGGTACGTGGATGTTGCACCTAATGCTTTTGTTTCTTCACTTCAGTTACATGGAAGCCTTGCTCTACCTTATCTATGCTTACCAGAATAACAAAGAACTCTTGTCCAAAGGCCCATACAGAGGGCACGACGAAGAGCTGATATCTCACTACAGACGAGAGTGTTTGCTAGTAAGTGAAGGGGGAACTACATGTCTCAAAATGTTGAGTTTGCTGCATAGCTCTAATAAAATTAATAGAAAAGTGTTGCCGTCACATACAACAAACCCAAGACCTCCCTGCATTAGCAATTTAATACTGAGGCTTGTAAGGGGGGAAAAAAGCAAAAGTAAAAGAGAAAACATTATTCTCCCCACTTTTTTTTTAAATAGCCAATCATTTTCTTTATGATTATAGTGGGCTCACTGCTATCATGTCTGGGCTAGGTGGGAGCAGGGGCTGACAGTGTTGATGATGAAACTCACCCTGCTGCCATGGTTTGATGGGGAAACAAATATTGGGAAAGGCATCAGCAATGATGCCTTGCCTTAAACAAGGGCTTTTTTCCTTGTTATGTCACTTTTAACAATAGTGAAAAAGTAAAAGCAGGTGATAGAATCTCAGTCTTAACAAAACAGCTGCAAAATCGGAGTTGGCAGGTATGAAATGAAGTGGCCTGAGGAACAGCAAAAGTTCAAGTGGATTAGTAGAGCATATGCATCACGGAGTAAATGTTTAAAACACAGCTATGGTTAATACAAATTGCCAGGTAATTCTGTAGGAAGACTGTGCTTTAAAACAAACTGATAATGATGCATGGTAGTCTGTGAAATGCTGTGCACTTAAAGGCTTTCCTTTTTTGCGGTGGTTTCTGAAGAAACTAAACGAACATGCTGCAGCACTGTTTGAATCGGGAGATGATCAGGAAGTAAATAATGGCCTGATCATAATGAACGAGCTTATTGTCCCGTGTTTGCCATTACTACTGGTGGATGAAATGGAAGAGAAAGATATTGTTGCTGTGGAAGATATGAGAAACCGTTGGTGTTCCTATCTTGGACAAGAAATGGAACGTAAGTTATTTATTATTAAGGTAAAAGGTCCTTGTGCACCTATTTTATAAGTATGATGTTTTCAATGTCTGGAATTAAACCTGTATCTTTTGTGCCTTGGTAATGTTTTTTGAGCTGCCCTGACTTTTGAATAATCCTGTACGCATTTAAATAAAAAATTTTTCCATATGTTGCACTGGGATATCAGGCTGTAAAGGAAATATGCTTTTTGAATGGAAAAGCATTGTGGTGTTAGACCATCTAAAGGGGAATTTATATCAACATCTTACTAGGAATTGATATGTCCTAGTTATTCCTGGGAGGTCTAAAGAATCATAATTATTCCAAGTGAAACTCCTCCTCTTCTACCCACTAATTAAAAAAAGTCAGCATTGGGCAGAAAAAGGACAATTCTACATGCGGACATAAATGCTTATGTTTGTTTTTCTGGTTTGATTTGCAGCCAACTTGCAAGAAAAACTGACAGATTTCCTGCCAAAACTGCTAGATTGTTCTACAGAGATTAAAGGTTTCAATGACCCGCCAAAGTTACCCTCCTACTCCACACATGAACTGTGTGAAAGATACGCCCGAATCATGTTATCACTCAGTCGAACTCCAGCCGATGGAAGATAAATTCTGCAGACCTTCCTAAGCACATTGTATAAACTTTTTTAGTTCTTAAACCTTGCCTTCCTGTCACAGGGTTTGCTTGTTGCTGCTATAGTTTTTAACTTTTTTATTTTAATAACTGCAGAAGAGAAATGACTGTACAAACTTTAGCCAGACTGCAAACGATTAAAGCTGAGAATCGCATGGCGCTCAGTCGTTTCAACCAGAATTGATGCAACATGCAAGTCTGATCATTATGGCAAAACTGCTTTTTTGCCATTTATCTGTTACAGTATTACTTTGCTTTTATCTTAAGATCCTTTACTTTATCAACAGCTGTCTGGATCATTTTGTGACTGCAACTACTTTAAGTGTCCAGTGCTGTGTAAATACATGGTACTTGGTAGCTTGTAAATGAAAAGAAAGAATAAAGTTTTATTTATGGCTACTTCTGTGTTTGCAAGCAGATACCTTGTATATTATTGTAAAATACGGGTATTTTTAGAAGAGATACAGTATATTGATGGGATACTCAGTTTTATAGACAAGGTTCTTCAGGATTTATGGCCAGTTTCCTTTCAGGTACTCAGAGATTACTGTATGTGAATATATTGAAAATCTGTCACAGCATTATACACAATGATGTTTTGTATATTCTTCACTGGTCTGTATGATACTGCACCTGAGCACTTTAGTGTGCGTGTGAATGGCCATGCCAAGTCTTTTCTAATAGTGGAGACTGGCTTCTGAAGCAAAACAATAATGGCACCTTCCTTCTATTCTTAGAAAAAAATGGAAGTAAAAAACTTAAAAGTATTTTCAGTATAAATATATTACACCTTCTAAGCAAAACTTCTAAGAATTGATTTAAGTAGAGAAAATAAAGGTTTTAACAAATTGAATTTATGAAGCTTAAGGATTAATTCATTTTTAATTGGTATTTGAGTCAAGTGACCAGAAATAAAATGTTAATTTTAATTATTTACTTTAAGTGGGTTGCTATTGTTGCAACAAAACAGCTCAAAAATCTTTTCTGTCCTAATTAAATTTCTATTGGAAGTCAAAGAACATATCTATTGGGCTTGTTTTGTGGAACTGAAATACTGTCTGGTTTTGATGAAGAAACTTAATTATTTTGTGGAAAAAAAGATTTAATGCGTCCTTAGGTAATCCTGTTACCTGACACTATTTTGATTCCTTCTCTTTTTAGAGAACGCTTTGTGTTAGATCAGTAAAATATGTGAATATTTATTTGTATGTTTTTATTGGAGCGACACAACTTTTCCTTACAGGCTTTCAAGTAGTGCTTGAATATCTGCTTACAAACAGCCACAGAGGGAAGGGAATGAGTGATGAAGTTCAGACCACCTAGAAATGCAGTGGGCAGAAATGTGGGCATCTCATGTGCAAGAGGCAGCAGAGTTCAATCTTAGCACGTGTCAGTCTGAGAATTTGTTCACTGGGGAGAGACACTGGATCACAATGTACAGGGAAAAGAATGTGGCCTTCAATTCAAAATCTGTTCAGGGCTGTTCTCCACTCCTCTTTTCAGTATTGCAGTGCTTCATGCTTTTTCAAACCACCCATTTATTTTATCAAATTCTTTTTTTAAAAAAGCATATTGACCTTTTACAAGTGAAATACTGCACAGGAGCATTATTTTAGGTCTGAGACTGTTGATGTGTGAAATATCCCTCTTAAAGAAAAAAGGTATGCTTACTATGAAATGGGAGAGGATACATTTTAAAAGCTTTTACATTTTGCACCTGTTCCACTTTGATTTGAAACTCAAGAATATGCCTACTTAGCACTGTATTTTTAAACAATGTTTGGAACAGATCAGACTTCTTACTTTTAAAATAATAGTAAAAAGAATAAGATGTGAAAGAGCAACTTTATTTCATTATGGCTAACAGGTTTTGAGTTTGAGTTTTTGTGGAAGCTTTTAATGAAAGCTTTACTCTTACCCTGAAGGAGCCAGTTACCCTCATCTGTTTATAATCTTTCACAACAAGTACGTGGGGAAAGGCACTCTTTCTAAGGTGAAAAGAGAAACAAATTATTTCATTTGGGAAGAATACCTAAAATATTTAAATTTAAAGGAAGCATGGAAGGATGAGACATGGTTTTTGTTTCGGTGTTTTTTTTGTATTCAGTTTCTGAAAATTTGAAAATAATCCATTGACGTTCCTAGTACTGAAGAAAAATGTGTATTCCTTTGTGAAGACAAATTTTTGAGTTGAATTGAGAAGGTAGAAGAGCAGAAATAAATATATGTGGTTTTTGCTATTTTAATATATTTTAAATATCTGAGTTTAAACCTTCAGTGAAATCATTAATGGTTACATGAATTTTGTCTTAAACGCCTTGCTTTTTGCACTGCAGTAAGGCAGAAGGTAGCCTGGATTCACTCACAACGCCCAGCACAAAACCTCTACAAGTAACTGTAGGGTAATAAAGCATGCAGTCCATTTGGCTGCCTGATAATCTGAATTATGTAAGGAGGTATGGTCTCTTCAGGATGGAGATTGTGAAAGGTTTTATCAGGGTTTTTTTTCAGTTACTAGAACACAAAAAGATTAGGGAAATTTAACCAAAACTCATTTTAAAAGATCACACGTACCATCAAATGAAAGGTAGGGGATTTTCTAGATGTTGCTTCATAGTAAGAAAGACCCTGAACTTACCCTTTTCCACTTAATTGCCTTTTTTTAAATCTCTCCAAAACATGTGTCTTCATTTTAACTGCCCAATCCTATTGCTTTACTTGATATTTTGGTAGCATCAAGAATCCTGTTGTTTCTAGTTCAAGCTACCATAGCAGGTCTGTCAGTCTCAGCCTAGCAGAAACCCATGAGCAGCAGCGGAATCGAGCTGAACAAATGAAGAGGATGGATGGAGTCAGTACTTCTTAGAGGTGGGATTTTTGGAATCACACCAGACACCACGAACTTGACCTTCACTAGTGAGTCAGTTGCTTTGTGGACAGTCTGTGCTTTACTGCAGGGAACAGGTTTGCTCGAGAAAACCTGAAGGATGAGCAGAGCGAAAAGCACATGCTTTGTCTTCAAGCATTGACATACCAAAATGTCATAATATCTGCATTAAGTATCTTTCAGGTTATTTTAAGGCTACTCCTGTGAAGATTGCAGCCTCTGAAAGGAACTGAACACTACCAGTAGCGCACAGGAGACAGCTGGATACTGTCCAACAAATGTAAAGGTTCATAAAGGGAGACAATGGTTGCTGCCCATATTCTTCATTTTGTCACGTTTCCTTCTCTCAACCTCCAGTGAGTCCAGATGTCTGTGGGAGGCCTTATATAAGCACAAGGTAAAGAATTTTGATGGAACAATGCACCACTCTAGGTCTGCAATGAGTCACCTTATCTGTGCAGCATTTTGTAACGTAAATGTGTATTTTTAAAAAAAATATGTCCTAGGTTTGAGTCTGTAAGAATGCAAGAAAAGTGAGTATCGGTCTTGGCAGTGAGAGGAAAGTGGTTACATCTTTCCATTTCTCTTTTCTGGAGGGGATGATAATACAGATATGAAAATGCTCTTATCTAAAGAGGTCTTTTAACAAAATGCAGTAGGTAGAATTCCAAAGGGGAGTGATTCCAGTGAAACAATAATTTTTCATGTGCTCGAGATCAAGGTTTTTTTTATGTATTGTGTCCTTCAAGATCTTTTGAGGTCCTGGTCTTGGTGGATAAGTTACTAACTGGAAACAATTTTAACTCCTAAAGAGCATCTTTCTTTGTAGGCAAGAATCAGCAGAACATTCCTGCTTGGTTCAGCACTTCTAGTTCTGTTCTGATCCATATGGGAGCAAAGCTTCTGAACTTTTGCAGACGTGTCTGGTGCTGCCGTACACACGTGTGCTCCAGCTTTATTGTCGTGCCCTTAAAATTTTGGACTTGGCCATGGAATGCTCTCAATTATGAATTTGAGATCTTTGCTGTAAGTAGCAGGAAAGGACTTGTTCTCCTCAAAAACTGTTTCTTGAGGTAGCACTTTGAAAGAACAGCTTGACTTGCTTTCTGATGGTTGGCATCAACCCAAATCCCCTTCTCACAGGCTGGGAAAGGCTTGTTTTCAGGATGGTGGTCACAGGAGGAGTTAATAATGAATGTTAGGATATGGTCATTCTTCATCCCTCTCTTCAAATCTAAACTGAAGTACCTCTTTAATAAAGTTTAGGCTCCATGATTCATTCTTTCACTTTTTATTTCTCCCCCTCCCCTGTTGTTCCGCAGTGAAGTCACTTAAATACTCACTTTTCAGGCTTTGTTGTTGGTTAAGTCTTTGACACACCAACAGCTTGAACTCACCACTGCACCTTCACCACCAGAATACAGAACCAGGATTCTTCTGCTTCCATCTGATTAGTGTGGGCTTCAGTTTCTGTCTTGCTTTTCCTGGAAATGCCTGTGCAGGACCCACAGGTCATATAACACCATCCACACGCATAGGGTCTGGCAGCTCAGTATCTGGAGCCTGAAAGAGGGAAGTTATAGATAGTTAGCCAAAGCTAACTAAACTGCAGAGTTTTTCTTTACCATGTCTTGGCATATCAAGGGAAAAGAAAAAAAAGGAAATAATTTGTTGGAGCCTGACTTAACTGAGCACTTCAGGAGTGTGAGGAGTGTCTTGTGCACTGTATCTCAGCACTATCCTGGCTTATGAAGGTTGTAGAGGCTGTTCCTCTTGTATAATAATTTTCAGTTTACTCTAATCTTTATATTTTGACTTGAATTATTAAAACTGCATTCAAACATAACTTCTGGCAAAAAGCAGCTTTTCCTGCTGTGCTGATTTCAGTCAGTAACTCTGCAGTTCTTACCCATGTCTGTGTTCTGTGTCAGTGTTCAGGACCGTATCTGCTTTGCTATCTATGTTAAAAGTTCCCTGGACTCATTTGTACATTCTGGATAGACAGACAATAGAGGAAGGGTAGTAATTCCTGTAGATATTCTTCAAGAAATAAAGTTTGCATTTTGCTTGTGACCTTTAATCTGTAATAGTAAAACTTTCAGTTGAATGTGAACTAAGGGCTTGGGAAACCTGTGGGAGGTTTGGGGAGAGATTACTTTTTTAAAAATTTATCAATAATACAGGATCATGATAGGGAGGGAATTGCTGTGTAAACATTGTAAACTTTTATGTGGATTAGAAAAAAAACAAACAGTTGAAGTAAGTTTTAAGCAAAGAAGTCATTGTTGCATAATGCAATTTGAAGAAAACCTGTGTTCTTAGGGAAGAGGTTGGAATGTTTGGCTTTTGTAAGGAACCTAGATCGGTGAAACTGAAAAATGTGTAACTCTTAATAGCTCAAGGTAATACATTCTCATAATCTGCTTATGAAGCTCTTTTGTCTGGAAAGTAAAAAAAAAAATCAAGAAATCAAACTGTCTTCACAAGATCAAATACACACCACCCCCTGTTCCTTCGGGAAGATAATATTGTTCTGCGAAGTCCAAGTTAAGTTTTGATGTTCCAAAAACTTATTTCCTCCCTCCCTTGCTCAGTCTGTTCAAACAAATACATTATGTTTTGAAATGCATATAATTTCTCTTTGAATTTCTGAAAAGGAAAATTTATCATCTCCCATACTTTTCAATGTGAGATTAAGACCTGTCATTGTATTTGGCACTGGCACTTGTTCCACCCTCAGCTGATGGGGATTTTTAGTTATGTAGTTGTTGCAAGAAGCTTGAACGGAGATTTGTCACTTCAGCTTCCTTCTGTAGGATGTAATCCTCAACATTCTTTGCATACAAAGGTTTATATTGCTCTGTTTTAGGAATTTACTCCCCTTCCCCCTTATCTTGGTTCAGTTTAAGGCTGTTATTCAAATGCTTTGCACTGAGCAAGTAAAACAGAACTGTTTCTGCTTGCCAGTGTTCTACTCCACTGCAGACACTGACATCTCTGTCCTGCTTGGATTTCTTAAGAGATTTTTATGGTGTTTTGTGCTCTGTGAATTTGTTTGAAATGGAAGGTGATGGAGTTAATTACTTGTTGGTTGCAGTTGACAGAGAAGAGCCATAATGTTGTTTTCTATTTAATAACAAAGTAAAATAAAATATTTTTTCCCTTGACACATATCCCCACAAGATTAGGAAAGCTGTGTATCTTTTCTAGGAAAGTAGAAGTTTCTAGGTAAGATCTGGTAAGTGTTCAAACTGGTCACAATCCTTTCAGAAGGGCACTTGCATGGATAGTGTGTTTGTCCTCCTGTCTTTGTTCTAAACATACTGATTTAAAAGTATTTATGATGGATTTTTATTTGCTTTGTAGTAATTTTATAAATTTTCTTTGGATAGGCTTGTTTTGTAAATGCCTAATGTCAGTTCTTGCTGTTAAGCTACAAAGTATGATGCATTCCAATAGGAATTTTCTGTCAGTTCAATGAAGTTGTGAAATTTGCAGTAATTATTCTCAGTTATGTCTATGCTATTACCTGTCCAACTCCCTACTGTCCCCAACCAAGGCACGTCTAAAACCAAGCAGTGGGCTCAGGGAAAACTATAATTTTGTTGATTGGTTGGGGGATTGGTTGTTTGTTTGTTTTTTCAAGGGAAAGACCAGTTGTGTGGCAAAGAGAGCTACAAGAGGTTTAAGATAGATACCAAATAGTGGTAAGCTCTGGCTAAGAGAGGAAGAGCCACAAGTAATACAGCTAGGTTTAAACTTACCTGTCTTGAATTATTTCTGCTATTAAGACTGAATAATTTGGAGTGGTTGCAAATGCTGTTCACAAGCCATCTATAAAGGATGCTGTGCAGAGAACGTCTACAGAGAAGTGCTGGACACTGGATGAGTAAATGTTGAGGGCTTCTAAGTACTGTAGTCTAACACCTCTTTCCAGAGGGAGAGTATTGTGGAGTTTGATCCCTGCAGAGTTCAGAATACATGACAGGTGGTGTTAACTACAGAGACACTCAGAGGTGTGAGTGGACAGATCCATCAGGGTTTCTGCAGGTGGCTTCATTCCCTCTTCCTGTGTTTGATTAACCACAGGCTCTTTGCCCAGAGGAGACTCAGTGCTTCTCAGTAATGTAGGCAGAGCTGGGTTTGTCCATGAGAAATGATGGAGTGGAGCTCCCTACTGTAGAAGAGGGGAAGCAGGTGTATTTTGGACAGTAACCTTAAGGGGCAGACATGCCATTTTTTGGATAGGGGCAGCTGAAAACAGTTGGGCAAAACCCCATCTTTTCCATCGGAGTCACTATCTGCACACTGGCTGTTCCCCTCCTTGTCACCAGCTGAGTCTCTCAGCCATCCTCAGCTGAGTGCCAGCTTTGCCACACTCCTGTGCAGTGTCACACCTGCAAGCTCATTTTTACTTCATATCCCTTCTGAGCCTCTGCTTTCTAGGGGGCAAGCTCTGTTGGGTAAGGGAAGGATGGCCTTACTTTCTAAATATTGAAGGGCATATCCTATTTTAAACCTGCACTCAACTGAATTCAGCTCACTGAGTACTCAGCTACATTGTGATTGACTGACTGTCTCATATGGCAAAATGTATCCTTCAGGTTTTTCAGATTTCTATAGTCATTGCTTATACTGCAGCTCCCTGATGAAAAGGTCTTTGCAGGCTGTGACTCCTTCCCTTCTCTAGTAGTGCTTCCTCTGTAAAGTAGTTCTCAGTAAAAGGAAACCCCTCCTGTCATGACATCACAAAAATATCTATGGAATAAACAAAAAAAGCTGTGTGCCCTGCGGCTAAGAAGGTAAATGGTGGCCTGGGGTGCATTGCCAGCAGGTCAGGGAGTGATCCCACCCCTCTGCTCAGCCTGGTGAGGCACATCTGGAATGCTGTGTCCAGTCCTGGGCTCCTCAGCACAGGAGGGACATGGAGCTCCTGGAGCAGCTCCAGCGGAGGGCAGCAGAGATGATGAAGGGATTGGAGAATCTCTCTAATGAGGAAGGGCTGAGGGAGCTGGGGCTGTTCAGCCTCCAGAAGAGCCAACTGAGAGGGAACCTCATCTGTGTCTGTCAGTGCCTGCAGGGAGGGGTCAGAGCAGGGACCAGGCTCTGCTCAGTGGTGCCCAGCCACGGGACAAGAGGCACCAGGCAGGAACTGATGCACAGGAAGCTCCACCAGAGCATAAGGAAGAACTTCACTGTACACTGGAGCAGATCACCCAAATGATGCCTTTTTATGTTTTCTGAAGAGCTTAATGCTGGCAGTGATCCCTCCAGAGCCTCTGATGCTGCACTGTCGTGGGGAATAGGGGCTGCTGAGGGCTGAAGTGTCTCTGCCGTGCTCCATGAAAAACGTGAATGGTGCCCTCACCCATGGACACAGCGGCCATCTGGGAAGGCTGTGGCGACCTCCAGGGTAAAAGGATTCTGGAATACTCTGAATTTCCTCAGTCTGTATATATTTACTGAGAGGATTGAAGTCTGGATTTGGGAGGTGAGAAGGGCAGGCAGCTTGTGCACTCCCCATCGCTGGCAGCATTCAGGGCCAGGCTGGCTGGGGCTCTGGGCACCCCGGTGCGGTGGAATGTGCCCCTGCCCGTGGCAGGTTTGGGGCTGGCTGCAGTTCCGGCCCCTTCCAGGCCGGGCCGTTCCCATTCCCATTCCCGTTCCCGTTCCCCGCAGCCCGGGCCCGGCGCGGCCTCCGGCGGGGCCGCAGCGGCACCTGCCGGGCCATGGCCGGCACTGCGGGCGGGACCGCTCCGGGAGGGCTCCCCCGGCACAGCCGCGGCCCTGCCGGCCCCTGCAAATGAACCGGACCTTGGTGTTTCCCGCAGGGAGAGCTTCGCTCGAGGGCTCCGGAGAGAGCCCCTGGCAGCTGTTTGTTCTCTCACGGCGCTTCAGACCTGCAGCGAGGGAAAGTAACTTTGCACTCTGTAGTGTGTTCGCGGGATTCAGCGCGATTCCTTTCTTCCCTTGCGCTGGAAATGAGGTGTAGATTTTACCAGAGAGAGCCTGGAGTGATTTGGACTATTTTAGGACAGGCAGCTTCTTTCAGTAGTTTGTTCTAATGGCTGCAGTTCCTGTGGCGGATTCATACTAAGCTGCTTTCTGAATTTAAAACAGCCTGGGATGGTGCTGTCAGCGAATGGTCTTTTTCCTCTGAAATTCACTTTGTCATTCCTACCACTGCCATGGCTGTGGCAGCATGTACCAGCTCCCAGGAAGCATTCCCAGGAAAATCAGTGGGGCTTTTTGAGACGCCGGTGTGCTTGTGAACAAGAGAATTTAGGATATTTTATTAGCAGATGTTTAAAAAAGTATATGACATATTGTGAATTTAGCCTTTCTGCCTTTAAGGTTGTGTATAAATGGGAGATTTGGGATAGACATACACTGGAATTTTTCAGGAGCTTTTGCAGGTAATTTTGGTTTGGCTTAAATGTCTATGAAAACAGTAATTTAACTTATTTATATATTCACTTTTTTATGTCTGTTAATGAAGTCTAGCAGGAAAGACAAAGAATAGCTTATGAAATAATGAGATAAAGTTTCATTTAGATGCTTAGCACATCAAAGGTTAACTACTAATTAGTTGGTTTGTAGCTAACTTGGGTTTCTTGCATATTTGGAAGTGTGTGCATGTGAAGAAGCAACAGTGCATGCAAGAGGATCTGGCTTAGTTGACATCACGAGGGAAAATTTCCACAGAGATACTTGAGCGACAGATAAAATTGCTGAAATTTTTTTTTTTTCTCTGCTACTCTTCCTAGCAAATCAGATAATTTTGACCTCATGAATGGCAAAAATAGCACGTGTGGCAGTGCTTGTCATGACTGAAGTATCAGCATCATGATATCATGACAATGGAACACAAAGTTTGTGGCTTGAGCTTTTCTGCTGGGTTTGAACTTGCTCTGAAGTTCAGACCTGAGCTGGGTCAGGTCATTCCAGTGCCCACCTGAAAACAGAGGCTTTCAGGGCCTCCAGCATCCTCTTTGCTGCCTGCAAAAGAACGAAGAACAGATTAATCTTTATTGTGCTCACCTAGTTTGAGATTCAGTAGGCAGACCAAAGATTGCTTTAGCTAATTAGGCCCTCTAATTGGATTTTAAAAGTTATTAACCTTTGAAATAGGCTCTTCAGAGTGGCATGTCAGCATGTTCTGAGCTAATGTACAGCCAGCTATTGGTTCCACTTGCAGGGCTGACAAGCAGAGGGCAGGCAGGGTTGAGTTGCTCCTTGGGGAAGGGAGGGCAGGGAAAACTCTGTGTCCTTGCTCTGCAGTGGCAGGGGTGCAGGAGAGGAAGGTGGTGCAGGTTCTCAGCGTGCCCAGGTAGCTGGTGCCTTACATTCTCCATCACTTCCTGCTCATGGAACCAGCTGAGATTTTACAAGGAGGTTGAAAGAAGAAATAGAACTCTTCACAAAGTGCTTTTTTTTCTCCTTTGATGCTGTCTTGCCTTTGTGTTTGCCCCTCTTGTGGCATATATTGCATTTCTTTATCCCACAGACTGTAAGGGGTTCCCCCTGAGATGCACATTACAGAGTACTGAGAATGGCTGGCCAAACTGGAAGGGTGTGTGTGTGTGTGTGAAAAGCTGCAAAATGAAATAATATTATTTTCTGTGCATATTGGAATATATTCTATTTTATCTTCTATAATTTTTGGACCAGCTCTGTCAGCAACTTTTTAGTTCTCAATAAATTTAAGTGGTCCTCAGCATTTGTGCTTCTGTGCCACTCAGTCCCACATGTGCAAGATCAAAGTAGCCCTACATGGACATGTCAGAGTTAACATGAGATGTTTAGATATAGTTTCTCATGGTCAAAGTTATAGATATGAATGAATTTATGTTGCTGTAGCGTGTCTACAAGAGCTTTCCTGCAGGCATTTCTCCTTACCCAATGTGCTTTAGTGCTCAATTGTGAAAATTTCTTTTTCTTCTCAGTGCACAGTGTATGAGGTCATATGGGCAAGTAAGTGAATACAAATGTGTTTACTCAAAGTTGCCTTGTGAAATAGAAGCCATCATACAGGAGAAAGTCTCTCTGATATTCAGTTTTCATCTAACAAGGAGTTTAAACCTCCCAACTCTCAAGACCCATTGCATTTTCTTCTTGCCATTATAATTACTTTTCCATGGTTTGTAAGTTACTCTCTGAGAGCTATAGACCTAGAGGCCAGCACTGAGCCGCTTGTGTTCATGCTGAAGTGCTGCCATTTGATGGATTTAATTAACAAATAAGCTGCTCCATGCTTGCTGCTCTGCTTCCTGCTGTCTGGAGCAAAGCTGATGCTCTACCTGCTCCAGAGAGCTCAGCCTGACTTTCCCAGCCGTGTCACACCGTGTCTGGCTGGCAGCATGTCACAGGGCTGCCAGCCTGGCAACGATGGGCTTCTGTCAGTGCTCAAAGCTCCAGGGCTGACAGCAGACCCCAGCTGCCAGCCTGCTCTCTAGCACAGAACAGGAGGAGATATGTCATGCTTCTGGGGCTGAGCTGTTTCCGTGATTCCGCTTCAAAATGCTTTGCTGAGAAGCATCAGGAACTTTCTGCAGCCGCACATTGTGCTTACTGTGAAATATTCAGAGAGAAGAACACCAGAAGTCAAGGATGGAGTTAATGCCTACAGTAGCAGCACTCAGTGATAACACTTCATTCTTTCATCTTTGTACTTTTTATGCAAATTTGCCAAATTCCACCTCGAGTGAGAAACCTGTAGCTATGGAATTGCAGGCACTCCATTTTTCTTAATTGAGTACCTACAGTGGTGGAAGAAGTAAAATAAAAAGGGTAATTTGCTTAATATAAGCTCAAAACCTCCAGTACTCCAGTGCCTGCCCTAACATTATTTCCAGCTGTATTGGTGTCTTGTTGCAGAACCAAGGCATTCAGTAAATTGGTTTTTTGCCAATATAGTCCATGTTCTTGCAGTTGCTAAACTCTTTCTAGAATATACTGGGAGATTTCTGAACTGATTAGTTGTCTTATATATTAAAACTAACATGGTGCAGTGCTATTCCTCCCTCATATATCAAGGCTTGTAAGTCTTCTGTGTGGTTCATTCAGCAGAGTTTGTGGTGTAATGGAAACTTTCACTGGGGATATGTAGTTGTGACCTGTACAGTCTGAAATGACGCACACTTGGAAAAAATGTGTTGTCATGAGGGGTTATAAAAGCATGAAAAATAGATGACTGCCCTATTCCTCCTCTGAAAGATTTATTATATGCTTCTTGCAAATGTGGTTTCAATTTTGGAGAGCCAAGTCGTGGTTTATGAGCAGGTACCCCAGAGTAAACCCAACCCTGCAGCAATTGGACCTGACACTCACTTGAGGTGGGGAGGGACACAAGACTTGGGGATGTGTAGTCTCATCATCACCTTCTGGTTTGTGTTAGAATATGTTCTTGAAACCCCAGCTGAGAGAAAAGTTCTGCTGTTAGTGTAGTAAAATCAGTGATGGTAAGAGTAAATAACGATCTTGAACATCTTTAAATTTTAAAAGAGAGTGGAGAAAGATGTGCCCTCCCCAGTGAAGGGAAAGGAAGTTGAGCAGAAGCAAAAGAAGGGTAAGGTTGGGCCATGTGTTTGAGGAGTGTGTTTCTTTTCGGGATGCTGTCTCCCTTCTAGAACTGCAAGCTTCTTGTGAAGCTGGTTGAATGGTCCTTCTTTCCCACTCAGGAAAATGGAAGATATGCTTAAACCCAAAAGGTCTTGACTATGTGCTATCAAGTCAATCTTCATCTGCTCCTCCCACAGATCAGACAGAACAGCTGCTGTCTGTGTTCTGGGGTTGGCACAAGTGAGTGTCTATGAATACACGTATATGTATTCATGTGTTTATGTGCTTATTGTGATTCTTCCTCCACAAGGGAGAAAATGGAATATGCTGTGTGGTCAGAAAAAAGCAAAACCCTTCAGACTTGAATTTTAACAAGTCCTGGATGGCTGTAGGCTGCCACTCCAGCAGATTAGTTTGCAAGGGCTTGGTAGTTCCACCTTGAAAGCTAATAATCAATATTTTAGTTCAAAGCTACTCAAACCTCTGCAAGCACACAGCCTTAAAATAACTCTAAAGTTTGTTTTGACTTCTGAAAAATTAATACTTTTAAAAATCACTTTCAAAAGTAATGAACCATATAAAAAGCATAAAAGAAACTGAAAAAATCTATAGGTCAGAGGTCCAGGTTTTAGAGTTCTGTGTGGAGCCAACACTCTCCAGAATGTTAGTTACCCAGGATGTCTGGTATGTTCACATCACAAGTCTTGAATAGTATTGTCACTTTATAAAGAAAATGTTACTTATGATTTAGTTGAAAGCAGAATAAGACTAATTTCAGGATAACTGTAACATCAAAGTAAATTAAAATTCAGCTTTATTATGCTGATATTAAAACTATTGGAGTGAGTGCACCATAGGGAATTGTTCACCTATTAGCCAGTTCTGTGCTAAATGGAACTTCAAAAAAGCTATTTTTGGGGGGGGGTTAAATGCTAAAAATAAAAGTGGACTTAAGCTGTCATTTTCAGCTTCGAATTTGTACCTTTTTTTCTCTCTGTTAAAGCCTTTGTGTTCCAAGTGAACTGTAAGATTCCAGAGGTCAGAAGTGTTTTGTGTGCGGCATTTTGCGTGGCTACCATGGGTCACTGTTTGCACAAACAGCAGCAGCCACTTGGATACCAATGCAAAACACCCTTGCTCAAATGACCATTTAGTGGCAGCTCGTCCTAGGACCTGGCTTTCAGTCCTTATTTAGTTGTACTTCTCCTGGAGGAAGAAGAGGGGAAGAGGCTTTCTGTCATCACTCATGTAAGAATGAGCTGCTTTCTAGTCCTTTCAGTCCTGTTTCAGATTGCACAGAATATTGTGAGTTGGAAGGGACCCACAACAATCAATCAGCACGTCCAGCTCTTACGTGTATGGCCTGGGCAGGGATCAAAACCACAACCTTGCTGTTATTAGCACAGAGCTCTGCCCAGCTGAGCTACTCTCAGGGTCTCCAGTAAATCAAAGCACTGTGCTGGCTCCTCCTGGGAGCAGATGGAGTCTGCAATGGACAAGTCCCGTCCTGTGATCCTTGGGAAGTTCAGAGGAAACAGGATTGAATGCAGAGTTGCTGGCACGGTTCTGACGATGCTGCAGAAACCAGAGGGGCACACAGGACATGCTTCCTTGCAAAAAATCTTCAGCACTGTGCTGCACAATTGCTGGTAGCAGTGATACAATCATAGTAATAGTAATTGCAATTAATAGTTAGGTCCACTGCCCCGCCAGGATTCCAGGGCCTGATGAGTGTGGAGAATTTGCCTTAGCAGTCCTTAGCTCTGATAGTTTTTGTTGCCAAGTGCTCCTTGTAAAGTAATAGAAGTAATATTGACAAAAGTCATTACCATTTTGCCTTACAAACCAGTGCTGACTGTACTCCTTTAAACCCCTCCTCGAGTCTTCAGAGCTGAATGTCCTGCTTGGTTTGGAAGTGGAGGAAACAAGCAGTTTTTGAATACTAATTTTGGAAATCCTGTTCTTTCCATAATTGTGCAAGGCAGAGAGCAACATTAGACACCCGTGTAAAACATGACTTTAATTTCATTTCTCTGGTGCAGTCCCAACTGCTTTTTCTAAAATCCTTGTCAGCACTTTGAGGAAAAGTTTCAAAAAATTCAAGCACAAGGTAAAAAGTGTTTCTAAAAGGAGTTCCAAAACTGGGAAAATGTGTAGCAGCAATAATATGAAACTATGGATATATTGGTGCTGTGTTTTCTATACTTGGTACTCTGATTACTGTTATTTATGAAAGATTATCTTTCTCACTGTAAGAAAGATCATTAGAAAATAAATGTTAGTACTTTGCTATTAGAAGTGAATGAAGCACTGAGGTTTTTAACTCTCATTTCTGCAAAATAATTTCAGTGCCCAGTCATACTCCATCTGTTTTTTTGGTTTGCTTTGTTTGAGTTTTTTTTTGTTGTTGTTGTTTGGATTTTTTTAGGTTTTTTTGTTTGTTTTATTTAATTTGGTTTTTGTTTTTACAGCTGTCTGTCTCCTAAGTATAAATTTTTACATGATCAGGTTGCTTTTACTTGGCTTAGGCATTTAGTACTGTGAAAAAGATGGAGAAGAATTGTGAGGAATGAGCACTAATGGTTGCTACGTCCGTGTCTCTGCCTTTCACATTTTCTTTTTAATTTAAGGTGAGCTTTCAAAAGAGACACTACTTCAGTAAGTACCTTAGTGTCATTGATGTAGGGGAACAACACTAAATTTCCTTAAGCTTTTGAAAATCCAAATGTTTTCTAGGAGTTGAAGAAGTATTTAAACAATAGGATGCATGAAAGCTATCTGCTCTTCCTTTAAAAACAAGAACATGGTGTATAAATGCTTTCATAAATTTGTTCCTCTTATGTAAATCTGCAAGTTTTGATAATACCTAAACAATGTGGGTGTGCTGTTTTATGGCTTTCATGTGAATGTAGGCATCTTCTAACAATAATGGAGTGCAGAGGAGCTGTGGCTGTACTGTTTTAAATACTGACTTTTTTTTTAAACTGTTCACTTGGGAATCTGAAAGTCAGACTTGAATTGTGCTTTTAAATATTGACTTTTCAGAGCCTCAGTCAATTGTTTAAAGATATTGAGGAATTTTATCACATAGGCTTGGGGAACACTGTGCTCTCAATATGTCTGCAATATTGTATTTTACTACTAGTTCAAAGATCTGATAATTCTATTCCTTAAAAAAGGGTTTGGGATGTTTTTGTTTGTTTGTTTGTTTGTTTTTTTGTTTTTGTTTTTGTTTTTTTGTTTTTTTGGTTTTTTTTTTCCCCAGAGGACTGAGGAGACACTAGGAAAAAAAGGAGCAGTTTTAATAAAAGAAAGCTTGCTCTTCTGATAAATATATTTTCTTGCTCATTTGATATTAAGCAAGTGTTCATTAGCAGTGTAAACAGCCAGTTTTTGTTCTCATATGCTTCAGGTAAAGTATCTTATGGATCTTTTTTTGCTAATAGAAGATGGAACTGGGCATTCCTTGATCTTATATAACAAAACATTTGCCTGTTCAGCAAAACGAGACTTCAGAATATACCAGCATGATTTCTGGGAAGTTAAAACTACTTTGGAGCATTTGCAGTGAATCACTGAAACTGAAAATGTTCTTGAAATGGCCCAACTTGGTTGAGTTTTTGCTATAAGCAAACATTTTAAAATGTTTTTATTACATCATCTTAGGGCTTAAGACTAGATAACATATAGCCCCAATTGTTTAATTGTTGGTCCCCCACCAACTACTTCATAAGCTGTCTCATGCTTTGGTTCAGTTTCCAGAAAAAGACTCCTCTTCCTAAATCTGTTAGGTTGTGAAGAGATTATCTGATCTAATTTCTTCAGTTTTTCCCTCCAGCTGAATTCTTTGCTCTAGGAGGGACTTGTTGAGGTGGACATAAGTGATTCCTATAAATCCAGGAGAGCTTTAGCCCTGCTGTAGCCCTGGAAAGAAATGCCTGCTGCCTCTGTAAGTCCCTAAGGATGCTGGAAGCTGGGAGCAAACAGAAGAGCAAAAATCATGGTGTGCTTGCCTGTGTTACCCCTAGGACAGCATTTGGGGCTGGAAGGGCTTTTGACTCTGGCCAGTAGAGCCCTTTTAATGCTGTTATCTGAGGAGTCTGAGCCATCTTGCCTGCCTTATCCTGCAATGTGGACTTTTATGGTGGGTCCTCTGACACACCTTGGGGTCCCCCTGGAAGGGCTGGGATGGGAAGCCTCCCTGCACCTTCTGTGGCTGTTCTCTGCCCATCTCTGCAAGGGCAGGTGCACCTTTGCTCAGTCTTCCCTGCCATTTGCTGACCCTACATCAACAAGTGAAAACCAATCCCAGCGAGGTGCCTGGGTAGAGGAGGAACAGAAAGTAATTAAATTAAGAAACTTCTGTGCCAGCTGTGCTTTGCAGTGCCTCTCAGTAGAAAGCTTTTTTTTTTCTTTCTCCTGTCAAAACTAAGGCTGAAATTAAATTTGAATGTCTTCTGGTCATGCAATACCCTGGGAATGAATTTTGTAAAACAGCCTGTATCAGGCCTGTACATATTGTAGACCTGATTAGGCTGAATGAGCTTTAACTTCGTTACATTAGTACAGAATAATTAGCAGAAAACTGAAATGCAATTTTCTCTAAAAGAATGGCAGTTCTGGGGCTTTACCTCACCTATAGCCTTGCAAGGCTTTTAGTGTCCTGTCAAGCAATCTGTCAGAGCAGGAATGTTGAGTGCATTCATTTTTTACTTCAGTTCTTTTCTTACAGGAGCTCAAGTGACTCCACTGAAACTCTGGCATTTATCACAGACAAAATTAGGTCAGAAGAGAGCACAGAGGTACTGAACTGAAAAGAGATAAATTCATCTTTAGAAGAAAAAAGAAAGTCTCAAACAGCAAACTTGGGTTTAATTTGTCTCCTCCACATAAGGTAAGACTTTTCCTAAGGGATTTTCCAGACAAGCTTATGGTGTCTTTGATATAAATGTACTATTAAGTTTTGTAGGAAGAATATTAATTTTTTTTTTTTTTTAAATTGAGCTATGCGACTTAAAGTAACCGAAGAACATTATTTTTCCTAAAAGTAACCAAAAGCAGCCTAGGGAAGACTCTGTCCCAGTTTGGTCTGGTGGTTATTGTCCAGTTGTGGAAGTTGCTGAGCATGTTTAGGTAGCAGCAAGAGTGATGGGATTTATTTCTCATCATTAATTGCAGGACCCCAGTGCTTGTATTCTGGTTACAGCCAGTCTGGTGATAAAGCTGACAGATAAAATCTGATTGTATGTATGACTGACTGGTGGTGTGACGTTATCTGATGTGAAAAATTGCAGCTTTCCAATTTGCATTTAAGGAAAAAAACCATTAGCATCTTTGCTATAGAATATATTCCTTGATTGCATAAGCTGTTACAAAGTAGATAAGGTTTGAATTTTTTGCTGGGCCTGATGCAATATGTAAACACAGGAAAATCACACTCCCAGGAAACAGCCTCTTGAAGAAGATGCCTCTAGTTTTACCCAAATATCTTTTAGAACACTTTGGTGCCTTTGCCACTTGCTCTTCTTCTCATGTAAATCTGATATTACCCAGATACTTTTTCTAGAGAAATTCTTCTTATCTAAAATCTTTCGCAAGCAGTTAATTCTCCTGTGAATTCACTATCTAAAACCTTAACACTGTCCCCTCTATCATTGAACTGAGTGAGAATGGATAACACCAGATTTATCAGTTAGTTATTATAAAAACCCCCCAGTAATTATTGAAAACTTTCTTACAACCAACCTACAACTCTCTGCAAGAGGGGAACAGTGGAACAGCACTACATCTAACATTTAATAGTCCTGGTGACTCAGAATCTTTTGCAGCAGAGGGGATGTGGGGAAGAAGATTAGGAAGGGCAGGCAGGATACACAGGAGATGGTTTCTGACAATTTTTCTAGTGGTATTTAATAATGTGTTACATCATGTACTGTGTACCAGATAAAATAAAAATATTTAAATCCAGCATGAAGAAAGTCAGGAAAACACATGTGGTTCCAGATGTTCTGTGATTTGTATCAAATCAAGGTTATGATGAGAGCCCACATAGTCCAAGTGAAAATAGAATAGAAGAAAATTTGTCATTTGGACCTTAATAGTGATTGCTCATAGTTGGGGTTAAGTATAGTGGTGTTTAGAAAACCACCTAGACCTATTTTGAATACAAAATAAATACTAGTTTAAAAAGAAAAGAGAAGAAGTCTATCTGAAGATCTTGTTTTCCCTTATCTCTTAACAAAACTGTGTGGGAGTGTACTGCTGCTATGCAAATTGTATTTGACAAAAGCAGTAGGTGTCTGTTTAAGAGCATCTCTTATCACCAAGTCATTTCTAATAATAGTTTACTTTTTGATACTCCTGATATTACAAATACTTTTCATAAATATTTTATAACAAATTGTCAGATCCTTAGGTAAAAACATTTACTGTATTTGCAGCCATATCTTGGGGTGTATGACACTAACTTTTTTAGCTAATTTATTTTAAGAATTATTATTCTCATTTAGCACATCCCATGGTAAAGTCAGATTCTGAAAGGTAAGGACAGACTTTTTATAAGGTTGGTAAATCAAAGTTAGTCTGTCAGGATCTTACTGTTATTGCTAGAACATTTAATTAACCAGCTTCTAAAGAATTACCACATCTGCATATGGGAAGAATAAATCACTGAGGTAGAAAGCACAAGACCTTCTTAATGTCCTTGTAAATAACATGGAAAATCTGAAGATTTGCCTGGAAGCTGTTGTAAAAGAAAAATCTAGTTTAATGTGCTGACCTGATTCTGTTCCTCCTGGTAACCTTGCTATAAGGTTTTAAGTCAGATGGAGCATTTCTGAGAACGTAATAGAAAGCAGAACAGATAATGAAGTGTTTTAAATGACATGCTGAGAAATATTGGTAACTTTTGGTTTGGAATTGGGATTTTATTCTTGTTGTTGGGGTTTTAGGCCTTTCAAGTACGGTAAATGATTTTAGAGCGTAAGTATGGACATCAAAGTGTGTTTGTTTTCATATGCTGTCACTTAAATTTAAAAAAGAAAAGCCTGTGTTTTTGTGCATTGGCATACATATGTATGAGTGTACACACACATATTTCATTGAGATGGAGGATAATGATTGTTTTCTTAAGGATAACAGATTGCATTTTAACACAGGTTTTAAGAACTTAATGATGTTTTTAATCTATTCCTACCCAAATGGATGCAGCTATTATTTTCTTCAGATTTAATGAAATGAAATACATTAAACTACCTTTGCTTCATCTTAAGTATCAGCCTTGTTAGGTACCACAGCTTAAAAATAGGACTGAGAAAATTAAGCTGTGTGTCTCACAAAGCAATAGAAAATTTTTAAAGAATATGATAATGGGGAATTACAGTAGCTCAAACTACTTTCTCTGATACCAAATGCTAGAGCATTTCTCTTTGAAACACTCCCAAAGCTGCAGTTGCTCAAGGGCTATAAGGGGCAATCATTTGAGACAAGGACAAGTCAAATGTCTCTTTTGAAGTGCCAAATTGTATTTTTTCAAATAGCATACTCAAAATAGAAGATAAAAGTTCAGAGTCTTTTGCAGGAGAGCTTCAGTGCAATGTGCACTTTGGAGGAAAGTCACTGTGGTTTACGTGTGAGTGATAAGGCCTTTTGCTGTACTAAATGAAAGAGAAGGACTTCAAAGTACAATGTTTGCCTTGCTGCAATTGCCACTTTCTGATGTCCAGATTCTGAAGTGAGGTTGATCTTTGCTCTCAAAATTACTCATTTTGTCTCAGAGGTTGAAATTGTCAGGGAGAAGCCAGAGCTCCCTAAAGCTGAATTCTGGCTTTCATTTCAGCAGACTGCTTCCAGGTAGGAATTGTCAGGATGCTTGCACAGCTCTGCCTTGAATGGGTGGAGCTGATGGGAAATTTCTGATTCATAAGAAGTCTTCCTGACCACCCTTAGGGTGAGTGGAAGAGAAGAGAGAAAGGTTGGGCTGTTGAATAGCAAGTAACACCATTCTGAAAGCTCCGACCGGGAAGCTGAGGTTCATGTTGAGGTTTCTGCCTTGCCTGCATGAGTGGAGGGGCTCCCCAGCCACCAGCTGCCCAGGCAGAGTCTTCTTGCACTGTTTATACAAAGTGGGATAGCTCCAGCAGAGCCAGAGGTACTTTCTCCAAAATAACTGGTGATCAGGTTACAGCTTTGGGATCTTGGAGAGCAGAGTTCCAAACCTCCTTCTGAATCACTGAGAAGAGTTCACTTGTGGAACAGCTTGAGCACAGTGTTTCTCTGCCATGTAAAATTGCACTCTGAACAAATCAGATGTGTCTCTGTGCCTCTATCTCTCTGAAGGCCAGATGAGCCCTGGGAGCCATGGTGTCCTGAATGTGGGCCCATAATTGTGAATGAATAGCAAAATTTGAAACTCCTTGATTAGACTCTTGTTGTTTAACTGTTGACCTTGCACAGGATTTCTCTGTTAGTTTGTGGGGCAGTCTGTAATAACACCACATGGGTGTTGCTGACAGGGTGAAATGGGCGTGTGACCACATGACCCTCTCTTACCTCCCTCCTAGCTCTTGCAGAATGCTTGCTAAATGCCTGGCATTGCTGCCATCACCTGCTAGGGGTGAATCAGGATTGTGAAGGGTGCTAAGACTGCCTGTGAGATCCCAGCTTTGCCCTGAAAGATATGGAGGTAATGAAGGAATTGGAAAAGGAGGAAGGAAAGCGAAAAAGAAGGCAAAGTACAGATAATTTAAATATTATCCCACATACAGTGAATGAAAAATTCCTGTGTAAAATAAGGCTGTTCCTCACTAAGTGAGCCACAAATTGGCTGGCTAAATAAAGGATGACTGCATGATAGTTGGCTTCTGTGAACTGATTCTTATTTTAGTGAATGGGACCCACTGTCCTCCTGTAGGCCAATCTGATGCGAGAATCCATGTGACTTTAGCCTTGTTCTCTTGTCTTCTTCATTGCATCCTGCTTGCTTTACTCCCTCACTGTCCACTCTAATCAAACTGCTGCCACCTGCTCCTAGTCTGCCCTGCCTGTGCAACTGCTGTCAAGGGCCACCAAGCTGATCAGAGGGATGCAGCACCTCTCCCGTGCAAAAATGCTGAGTGAATTTGGACTATTCCACCTGGGAAGGCTCTGAGGTGATCTAATTTCAGACCTCTGTTACCTGAAGGGAGCCTACAGGAAGGTTGAGGACTCTTTGCAAGAGTGTGTAGTGGCTGCACAAGGGGGAATGGCTTCAAAGTGACAGAGAGTAGGTTTAGACCAGATTTTAGGAAATAATTCTTTGCTGAGTGAGGCACTGGAACAGGCTGTCCAGGGATGCCTCATCCCTGCAAGTGTTGAAGCCCAAGTTGGATGGATCTCTGAGCTTGGGGTTCTGGTATAGTGACAGGTGTCCCTCTCCCTGATAGGGATGTTGGAACAAGATGGGCTTCAAGGTCCCTTCCTACCTAAACTATGAAATCAGACTGAACAAGATTTGCCCATGCTGTACTCAGATGTGTGTTCAGGCATGCTTCAGTGATTGCAATAAAATTAAATTATTGTGTCCCTCTGTATTTTCTGCAGTTTTCTGATGCCCTTTACAGCTGAATGTTTTTCATAGTTCGCAGTTCTTTCTCACACACAGGTGTTATAATTAAAACATGTTTATGTTAAGACGAGGTTGTTTACAGACTTTCTCTTGGAGTAGAAAACAAATGATGGGCAGTTGTCTTGACCAACGGGATGGGAGAGGTGTCAACCTTCTCCTCCAATCCCTGGTCTGTGTAAAAATGCTATAAATATGGAGCCAGATGCTGAAATAAAGATATTTTTATATCTTCTTCACCAAAGTGTCCATGTGTATCTTTAAGTGTCCAACAGCGACAATTATTGCACTTAAGTTGCAGAGAATTTATATGTCAGTTGGGCTTTCTGTCTTGCTAAGGAAGACCTATATGGAAAATTACCTCTAAATATTTTTAAATGTCAAAATATACACCTATATGAGGACATATTTCTTGCGCTCAGATAAGCATGTATTCCAGAAGATATTGAAAAAAGCCTTGGTGCAGTAAATGCAGTTTTCTGACATATGAGAATAAAGGCAGCAGTGTTAACTGCACGTGCAGTGTGTGAGTGATTGCAGGTCTGTAACCAGCCCAAGGTCATGGGACCACAGAGCCCAGCCTTCCATCCCTGGCAATGCCAGCACAGGCTGCTAAAGGTAGAAGGTGTAACTTATCAGCAAAAAGTAAAACTTCCCTGGAATATTTTCCTAACCTTCAACAATTTGTACTTCAGGAACTTTATGAACCAAGAGTAGTGACTCTGCAGTGTGAAACCAAATAGCTACACATTGAGTATTTGTAGTGAGGGAGTGAACTCTCATTTAGCAAATGTTATATGAGCACATAAAGAAAGTCTGTTCAGTCTGTAGATATGAATGAGATGGGGAATTACTTTCCCCATTTCCTGCCTTATGAATGTTTTACTTAAGAACATTTGTACTATTTTTAGTGAAGTTCTGAAAACAGGGGTGAAGTCCCATGGAAATGAATTATTTGATAGGGGAAATCAAAGAGTCATATTAAAAAAAAACTTTAAGAAGTGTTCTGGATATTGTGAACTGTGTTTCTTATTCCCATTGCAACTCTAGTGTTTAAAGGTGAGCAAATTCTTTTAAGTCTTGGGGCCTGGTCGTTCATTTATAGGTGAATTGATTTAGCATTACTAGGATATTTAATCCATCATGTAAGACAATAATACAGAAGAGAGGATGACCAATTACTTTGTTTATGTGATTTCATTATAGGCACTGTTACACATCTCTGGAGAATACTTTCAGGCAGCCTGAATAGCTGTTTCATGCAAAATTTCCTCATGTGCTATTGCTAAGACTCTTCTGACAAATAAATATCTATTTTTACTTGATTACTGTTCAAGCTTTTATGTAAAAATAGTCAACACAGAACTATTTCTTTGTTGTTATTTTTATTGCAGAGATGCAATGAAAAGTAATAAGTGGAGATTAATTTTGGGGTTTTTTTTGGAGAGCAGGATGTAGAAAATGCATGCAATTTAATGCCTAATGCAAATCTTTCTATATATTGATAATTTCAGACTTGTATAATTTCAAATCTTTTTGTATATCAGTGCATGATCACTTTGGTGATCCAGTTTTAGACCACGGTCCTTAAAATTCAACCATAAAAGATCATAGTAAGAATATTCTGTGAATCTGGTGCTTTCAGCTGTGAACAAACACTTGGAAAGTCTGTTCAGGAAATCTTTTTTAGAGGTGCCTGGAGATCTTTCCAATTTAGCCTATCTGGAGTCTGAAATTTATCTAGCAGGAAGGAGATTTGTTCCAGGCCTCCCTTTAATGGTGACTATTTATACATTGGTCTATCGTCTAAAAAGTAGAAGTAATATTAGATTTTAAATGAGTTTAAATTATCTTTCTTTCCTGGACAGGAATGGCAAAAGGCCAGGTTCTCCTGCCAGCAGTCCTTACAGATCCACCAGTTTCCACCTGCTGACTGCACACTAGTACAGGATGGAAAACACTCCGGGTGGGAAGGATGTTCTCTTGGATTGCAAGAGTGTGTTGTAAGATGTGTGTGTGTCTGGAATCCAGTTGTTTCAGTGCCTAAGAAAGTGGTCTAAACCTGATTCCCTTTCCACGGAAGAAAGATGCTGTTGGCTTCCCCTTCTCTGAGCAGCACAGGGAGAGGTTCGGGTGTCTGTTCGGGTTTATTCTTGAATCAGCCTTTTGAACTCATGTGTGCCTTAATGTGTGTTAACACTCATGTGTTCCTGATTTTTTTTCTCCCTTTGCGTACCTAAATGGTCAGTAGATTTGGCCTTCAGTCTATTGTGATAACTCTTGTTCATGACAAAGTCCCTCTCCTCACACTTCAGAGTCGTTTTGTGAATTTGTGTAGATGTGATCGATTTATGTTAAATTTGTGTGGGTAATTTCTGTATTACCAGAACCTCATCTGGCTGGTTTATTTGTGACTGCTAAGCTTCTTAGAATGAAGAGTTTTAGACTAATGCAGGAAAGCCATAAAGAAACCTGTGAGGTGATGTGGATGGTCTGAGGCTGTAGTGTTCCCATTTCCATGGTTGTTTACCAATCTCCTATCTTCTCTAATTGGAGCACAACAACCCTAGCCATTTATCATTAAGCATTGCAACATCAGTCTCTGGCCTTTTGCTGAACTCTGAAGAATTGTGACTTTTCTTTGAACTCTCAGCTTTTAGTTCCACTGACCCTTTGGCCCATTTATAACTGCTGTGCCATTTATCACTCTGGGGTTTAGAAATATGGTTGGGGGGAAAGACTCAAGTGCAATCATTCACACCTGTGGTCTCTTTGTATTTGGACTTCACAGTTTCTGTGTAGTGTAACTGATAGGGAGAGATTAGTTACAAAACTGTAATTCCATTGAAGGATTGTGATAATACCCTACCATAAACTGTATACGATGCTCAAGAGGTTTGACATCATTGGGATTCTGAGATTAAGTTACAGCATCTACTATTAGTCTCTGCAGTATCTGTTTTAGAAGAGGGTTTTTGTGCAACGCCAGTGTAAAATATTGGGTATTTTCTGAGTTAGGAGACTTGCTGTTGCATTAATCGTCTCAGAGTCCTGTTAATAGCTAAACTACAGCATGACACAAAACAGATTTGGTACAAAAAGACAAACAGAAATATTTATTTTTCCATGCTACAGAGGAATTCTCTGTACTGATTGCTAACAAGGTCTTGGGATATCAGTTTGAAGCAGAACTTCTTTGGCATTTTAACTGTTTTGTGTTCTGAGAAAAAAAAATAGAAGCAAGCAGCATGTAAAACTCAGAAAGAGTTACTGGTGAGCCTGAAGTATCATTTCTGGAAAGAAATCACTGTATATTTTAGGAGCAAAATAAACTGACTCATTTTTATCCTTTTACATTACTCTTTCCCTGTACAGCTTCTGCTGTTTACAAACACACACACAGACACATTGTTCCTATGCCCATAGGAAACTATGGCTTCCCCTTCCTTAAGCTTTTCTTTACATCTTTCTTTTATCTGATTTTATTTCATTTCTCTCTCCCTCTACCTTTTCCTGTAAATTTTTCCATCACTTAAAAGAGAAGCTGCTGAGTGTTCTGTGCTTTAATGTGATTTTGGCCAAAGAATTATTATTTTTAAAGTGATTTGCCCTTGTGTAAAAGAAATTAGGAATTTGAAACTCCATCAAAGTATGAAGTTGTGCATATGAGTGAGAGATTTTTTCACAATTAATGTGAGGGAAAGTAGATCAGGAAAGAGTTCAAACAGATGAATAGCTCCAAAATCTTAGAAATAAAACTTTCTTCTTCTGAGAATAGCTCTCCTCTTATGAGAAAAAGATCAGGATATTTTATCAAGGATTGGAATTTCCAATGCCATGGAAAAACAAAGCTTTCTTTGAAATAAGAGAAATATTTATTTATTTCTTCACTACAATGTGAACCACTCAGAAGAAGAATTACTAGAATAATTATTTCACTTTGCATTCTCTAATCAAAAACTCCCATTTTTATGTAAGAATCAACAAGTTTATTCACTATTCTTCCTTATGCTTCTTTTTGCTTCCCGTATCCAGACTTTCTGCTTGGGTGGTGTCTCCTGCCATTCCATCCCTTCATGAACACAACATTCCTGTGCCTTGTTATGACGTAGGATGGAAGGAAAGTGCAGAGGTGCCTGAGCCCTTTTCCCAGTGCCTGCATTCAGAGTACTTTTTTAGGATAGAGAAATGTTAAGTGCTTACAAAGATTTCAATTTATGCCTGAAAAGTAATAAAATATTTTGAGATATATGTCAAATTTCACAGTAAAACTGTGCCCAAGGCATCTGACAACTTTCCTTAAATTTTCATATCCACCAATCTCTTTACTGTAGAACATAGCTCCCTCTCTGGTGCAACTCAGTTTTAGTATGATTTTTATGGGAATTTCCAAGTTTATCAGAAGGAAAAAGCAAATGATAAGAGACAAGCTATCAAAAGGACTAGCTAGTCACAGAAAAAAACTCAGACAGGAAAAATTGTGGACATATTTTTTCTTTTCCAGCTTTGGATCCCCAGTGCATATTGATACTTTTTAAAAATTCTGATTAAAATACCTGATGTCCAAGTGAGACATAAGATTGGAGAGGTGGTTTTTTTTCTTCAGTCTCAGCACTTCCTGTTGCTCAGCTGTAAGTAGGTCCCTGCCAATATTCAAAGTTTGCCTCCTCAGCCTTACATTAAGCTTTGCAGTAATTACCATTTAGAATAAAGAAATGTTGTGGTATCCCAATGCAGCCATTGGTCAGCATGCAATGCCACTTATGTTTAATTAGCAGATAATTGGTCATTAGTAATTGTAAATGTTGTAGGTACTGCAAGCCTTTGCTGTATTGAAAGAGTTTCAATTTTCATCTATTCAGGACCAGGGACTTAAGCCACTTAGTCTCTGTATTCAAAGTAAGTACTCAAATAAAGCCCAGTAAGTCTTTGTTCCTCTCAAAGGGTAAAATGTAAATGACACGAACCAGTCACCATGAGATGTTTTAGTGCTGGCCTGTTCAAGATGATGTTGTTTTATAAAGTGTTTCATAAATCAGTTGAGTTTTAGGGTAATTTAAAATTGTCCATTTAGTTTTAAAACTAAACTGAAGTAGAGACGTTGAAGAAAGGGAAGGTTATTCTGGTTTAAACATAGAAAAACTGGTCAATTTTTTGATTCTTGCATTATTTATTGGAAGCTTATCTGGTACTTCCTTGCTCTCTTAAGTATTGTTCAGCAGTATTTAGTTCATATTTTTTTAAATTTCTATTTCGCAAACATTTTGGTTGAAGCTTTAATAGAATTGTTTTGGAGCTTATGTATTATGTGTAAAACAGGGTTAGTATTGCTCCTCTTTTCTAAACAATAAGNGTTCCCCTCATAGGGGAAAATGTAAATGACACGAACCAGTCACCATGAGATGTTTTAGTGCTGGCCTGTTCAAGATGATGTCGTTTATAAAGTGTTTCATAAATTAGTTGAGTTTTAGGGTCATTTAAAATAGTCAATTTAGTTTTAAAATTAAACTGAAGCAGAGACGTTGAAGAAAGGGAAGGTTATTCTGGTTTAAACATAGAAAAACTGGTCAATTTTTTTATTCTTGCATTATTTATTGGAAGCTTATCTGGTACTTCCTTGCTCTCTTAAGTATTGTTCAGCAGTATTTACTTCATATTTTTTAAAATTTCTGTTTCGCAAAGATTGAGACAAACATTTTGGTTGAAGCCTCAGTAGAATTGTTTTGGAGCTTATGTATTATGTGTAAAACAGGGTTAGTATTGCTCCTCTTTTCTAAACAATAAGACACTGTGTGCTCTCATAGAAACAAAACAGAAGAAAATGAATATTCCTCTTCTGGAGTTTGGATCTTAGTTTACTTTTGTGGATGCTTGATTGAGGACTTGATTTAGTTCCATAAAAGGTGGCTCTCCACCAGAGAGCTGATTGCATAACTCTGCCTCTGTAACAAAAAAATATTGTCAATCTAAGAAGTAGGTGCATGTGTTTTCGAGCTATCTGGGTAAAGTGAGTTTTAGTTTATCCTACACAGTTCAGAGACCATTGAGTATTGGTCTGTATATCATAGTGATATAGCATCATACTTTTCAGATAGCCTCCACTCATGCTCTTCTGTTTGGGGAATAGCAATAGCTTTTTTATTCCTGAGGCAGTAAACCCCAGGGAATTTCCCTTCTAAGTGTGCACAAGGAGAAATTGGGACAATTAAGTTGCTTGAATTTTTGGTTAAATTTTTTTTCCTCAGTGTTTCATGAAAAATTAAAAATTAAAATTGAACTATAAATAATATACTGAGCTTGCTCTGCTGAGAAGTGCAATGTTATCCTTCTCAGCAGGAGGACAATTTAAACTGTAAATAAAATGAGTTTTCTTAGTTTTCCAGGGACTGAAGGGACAAGTGGGAAAGGAGGGACCAACACAAACTGCACAGTGGTAAGCCCCAACTTTTTAACTCACCAAACCTACCCTTGCTTCTGCAGCTCCACACAATTTAAAGAGTTGTTTTTTTTTTTTTTTTTTTTTTTTTGTATAGGGGTTTTTTGTGGACGTTTTTGGTATGGTTTATGTGATCTGTATTGGATAGTATTACCCCTCCCCCCTAGATTTGAAAAAAATTGCAATGGCTGCTGACACTGTTTTGTAATGTGCTTTTTAAAACATCCTGTTCTTCAAATGTGAAGTTCAGGGGAAAAATCTTTTATTTTAGTGGCAGCAAAATGCCTGCAGCTTGGATTCCTTGAAAAAGTGAAAATACTTTTTGACATGAACACAATTTACCCTTAATATTCTCTGTACAGTGCTCTCTGAACTATTTGCTTCCCATGTACTTTCAATCCCATTGGAAATGCCTTAAGGTTCCACTTGATAACACTCGTGAGCCAAAGTGTGCTGAACTTCTGGAAGATGATCAGAATGGTCTGCAAAAAATATCTTGCACCTGAATGTTCAAAAAGCCTAGGGAGAGATTGCTTTCTTCCAGAGTTGGCTTGCAGTTTCAGATTTGAAACTGTTTCCCTTGGATTTATGTGTATGTATTGAGGATTCATTTTTGGCAGGTCTCTACTTCTGAATATTACAGTACATGCAAATTCAGACATGAAAATCAATTTTAAAAGGTGGTGTCTTGATTGATATTTCCTTGAGTTAAGCTATTGTAGGAGAGCAAAAGGAAGGAGAATAATGATGAAGCAAAAACGATCCTACAGCTTTTATGGGGGAAGTTGTGAGGAGATGCTGACTCAAGAGGAAAAAAAGGAAAAGAGAATCTAGTAAAGGTGCACCTGACTTTGGGTCTTTTCATTGTTTTTTTGTTTGCTTTTTTCTGTAGTTGTGCAATTTGGTGTCATGTACAAGTATGCTTTTGCATATGATTTTCTTTTTTTAATTATTTTAATGGAAAAATTAGGAAGGTTGGATTATTTTCCTTTATTCAATTTCATTAGAAGCAACCTATTCTAAATTCCTCCTAAGGAGGAAGCAGATGCTGTAAATACAGTAGCACATGTTTAAATACAATGCATGAGGGAAGGGTGGCTATTATGTGTGCAATAGCGTTATGTAAAAATAATTGGCAATCTGTTTGGAAAAATTTGAGCACTAGCAGTGTTGTGTTGCCCACAAATTTGCTCTTAGGACCTTTTTGTGATTACCTTGAATGCTCTTACAGCTTATCATAGGCTCTGTCCTGTGGTCTACACCTAAGTTCAGCTATATTTGAAAGCATTTTGTTCCCCTCTACAAGGCAGTTCCATGTATAGACATATTGTCTAAAAGACATATTCTGTAACCAGTTACAAATTATTCCTCTTTTGTGCTGAGACTGAAAGAGTTTATCAATGACCGCTGTCATAACATTCTCATGTACTACATGCCTTATATGATTTCCTTCATACCCAGAGACTCTTAAGAAAAAGAAATAAACAGAAAGGACTAGAGTGTTATTTTTATTGTAGTTGTGCATGAAAACTCCACTCATGATTATGATTTTGCTGTCTCACTTTTTGAGGAAAGGGGCATTGTCTCATAGTCTCGTTACACAAGACTCTGAGATTAAAAAAAACCAAGTATTCCTTATTTTTCAGAAAGAGTAGAATGAAATCTAGAAAAAAAACCCCAAAACAAACAACCACACACAGGGAGGAGATTTTCATGGCCTTAACACAAGGAGTTTAGATGATCAAAATTTTACAATTTCAGATTCTGAACACTCATACTTAAGTATCCCCATAGCAGTAGGTTCCTTATACGTATCTTCTCTGTATTTCAATCACCAAATAATTACTGAAAAATTTTGGAGATGCTGCCTGAGGACTTTGAGTTTTGGATTTTGGGAAATTTTCTTGATTTTCCAATATTGAGTATCAAATTCTTGATTTTAGAAAGGTAACATAAGAAATCTTTGGCAGAGGTGGGAAAAACTTCACTGAGTTTCAGTGCATAGTTCAAGTTCTCTATGTACTCTTCATTTTCCATGTAGTTTAAATCTATGGCATGATCAGTGGGTTGCTGGAAAATATTTGTTCAGTTTGGGAGTGCTACTGGTAGAGGACTACTCTAGGACATAACCCCCATCTTATTTTGGCAGCTGGTACATAAGGAATTGTGGCTTGGCTTCCAGCTTTGGATCTTACTGCTTTAACTTGAAAGAAACTTTTCACATTTAAATATAATATACTTTTCTTTTACAAAGTTGTTTGTTGCTCATATTTAAGGTATAGCTAGTACTATTTCATTAAGCTGTTCTGGTCTACAACCTTTATTTGTACTGTGCCCGAGTCTTACTGTTAAAAATAAAAAATAAAAACCCCTTAAATACCCTCAGCTTTGGAAAAAAAAGACATGACTTTGAAATGTTTGTTAGGCCTCCAAAGTCTTTGTATTAATCTATTTGCTATTGAATATGCATTTTGGACATCATAGTGGGAATAACTTTCATGCCAATGTCATAATTAATTGCAGGAATTTTCTGTATAGTCAAAGAAAGGCATTACTTCCTAATAATCATCTCTTCCCTTGTATGTTCACTCTCTTGTTCTTTGCACCTGTGGAATACCTATCCCTCAGAGTGTGTGAATCTTTTCTCCACAATACCCATGTGCACAGAGTTGGATTCATTTTGTTTATAAATAGAGACTGTTGCAGCACTGTCTGTGAGTCTCCTGAGCTCCTGTCTACTAATGTGAGCCTTGGCCGTCACTTCTCTTCCTTCTTATCACCTTTTCCTTATCAAACACTTCCACTGGATTTGTACATTTTCAGGGGAAAAGCTATTTCACTTCAAGAAATAGTGCAAAATTGGTCTGAGACTTGAAAGGTTTTTTCCCCCTTTCTTCTTTTCTTTGCTGCATGCAGTGAAATTTTACTGTGTGTATATTTTTGAAATTATTCAACTTGCAAAGTCTGAAAAGGGACATGAATGCTTTGGTGTGAGAGGTGGTCTCTCTCTTTATGAGGATACCAGAATGTCAGTCATGGGGGTGCTTGGATGGGTTTCAAGCAGTAAGTGTGAAAGGCACCATCACAACCATTCTCATTATTAAAAACATATGGATTCAACCCCTGCTTGTACTCCACTGGAAATCCAGTGCCTGAGCATAACTTGTGTGGCTGCCTCACACTGGGCTTGCCTCCTGGGTCTTCCAGATCCCCATCTCCAGCTCTGTCCTTAGTGCATCACCATGCAGGTCCTTTGGGAAAGTCATGCTTGGCTCCAAGTCTCCCTTTGTGTGTTTAACACTGGGTGGGAAGTGGAAAGCCTCTCTTCCTACCTGGCTCAGCAGGAATGCCAACTATGGGGCCATGGATGCACACTAAGAGTCTGCCCTCGAGCCTTTTTGTGCAGCACACGGAGCTGCTCCCAGGTGTATTCCCTCCCCTCAGCACCAATACCTGTCCATGGTGCCCTCTGAAGTGATGTGTGGCTCCATGGAGAGCCACAGTCTGCCTGCTTTCCCTCAAAGGCCAATATTTGGCTTTGTTTTTGTTTCCCAGTGGGCTCCCCCAAGAATCACTCCCTCTGGAGCATAAGAGGGAGAGGCATGCAGAGCAAGCTGTATCCTCAGGGGCACGGAGCTCTGTGAGTTGCTGAAGGCATAATTTTCTGTAAGAAATAGCTGTTGTGAAAGAAACTAACAGATATAGAAAGAATTAAGTCTCAATAGCTTTCTTTGTTGCCTGTCATTTGGGGAGTTGTTTGGCTTTCCCCTATTGTTAAGCCTTTTAGAGAAACAAGGATCTCTGACTCTCCCTTATGGATGTTTTTATATAACCCATCAGACCTGAAGTTGTGTTATTCTAATGTAATAATCACTGTATTTTTCTGTTTCACATCTCTTTCCATGCTTTCTTTTCAATGAAATCTGAAAATTTCCAGATTTAGAGGGCAAAACCTATAGTGTAGGAGCTTTTTAAATACAAAACAAAAGGACTATATATATTATTCTGAGAGTGAGGTAATCAAATACTCTAATCCCTATTTATGTAATGGAGAAGTGGAGCCAGAGACGTGTTCAAAACTCTGAAGAATTTGATATGCTACAGATTTGGAACACAGAAACTTTCTTGGCCCTATGCCCCAACCACCAATAATTAAGGCTTCTTCTCATTACAGCTCAAATATAACTTGAGCTTTTGATCTAGTACTGAGGGTGAATCCTGCCCTTGATTTGAAAATGCATTTAGTAAGCTTGTGTTCTTCCATAACTGATTTGTGACAAGATTTATCACTTTATGTTATGTAAGAAGAAAGCTGGCATGTGAGATGCTCCATAAGTTGTAAGGGTAGGAAGGAGATCCCCCCCACACTCCCAGTTCAGCCTCCAAAGTGACAGTTTTTTCTATGGGAGAATATGAAACATTTGGGTATGCACTGATATGAGCTTGCACCATTTAAATATTAGGCTGCATCCAGTCATTCCATTCTGTTAAAATAATGCTGGTTTCAATGCTGTTCTTGTCAAATGCCCCTACCAGAAAGGCTCTTGCTCTCTGCCAAAGCTTTGGTTTCTGCAGCAGGCCAAGCCCTTGCTTTTCTAACAGCCCTATTTTGCTGTGCTATGTCCAAACTTTGTGCTATTGTATGGTCCAGATGGCTTCAGGTGGCTTTGATTGATAGTGTGCAGAGTACACAGAGTTCCCTGTGTGGTTGGGGGCTGGTTTCAGCTGCTCAGTGTGTGCATTACTACAGGATCTTCCCTCTGCTGCTCCCACAGTCACAGAATCACAGAAGCATTTACGTTGGAAAAGATCTCCAGGATCATTTGGTTCAACCTTTGATTGATCTCCACCTTGTCAACCAGACCATAGCACCAAGTGTTATGTCCAGTCATTTCTTGGACACCTCCATTGAAGGATGACACCCCAACCTCCCTGGGCAGCCCATTCCAATGTTTAGCAGTCCTTTCTGCTGGAAGAAATTGCTCCTGGTGTCCAACCTCTACCTTCCCTGGTACAATTTGAGTGCAGAACCTCTTTTCCTGTCACTGGTTGCCTGGGAGAAGAGATTGACCCCCATCTCCCTACGCCTGCTTTTCAGGTAGTTGGAGATAGTGATCAGGAGTCCCTGAGACTCCTCTTCTCCAGGCAGAACAATCCCAGCTCCCTCAGCTGCTCCTCACAGGACTTGTATCTACCCTGAGTGTCTGTCTCCTCGTGGGTCCCTGGAGCTGCCGTGGGTTGCACCAGCCGAGACCTCACCGGGTGTGTACTGATTTTGCAAGAGCAGTTCCAGCTGGGATGATGAACTGTGGCTTTCTATATGTCTGATACAAGCAGAGTAGAACAATTCTAAAGTTGACTTACCTATAGAAATTGCTTTAGCAAACACCAAAATAGCTCAAAATACTGGAAAAATTTTACGAGCCTCTCAGAGGCTTAAATTGCTTTTATGTACTGAGAAAAGTAGTGAGCCTAAATGCAACCATTCCAGGAGGTTTGATGGCACTACTGATGCTTTACCAAATGATGTGATTGCATTGAAATACAGAACTACACATTTCAATTACAGTTTCCAGGCTCTAAGTTTTCTAACCTCTTACAGGATTTGTCATAAGGGAATTGTGCAGCATTTTTGATTTTGGGTACGAACCTGGAAGGGTTAATCATTCTTTTGTAAGTATCTGAGATTTTAGCAGTTGATAATTTTCTTGCCTATTTCTGAATGCCACTTTGCACTTCAGATTATTCTTCTAAGCACTAAGGGCTTTGGGAGTTCATGATGTGATGGGAATGTTTGTCCCTACTGTGACTTACTTTTTCATTACCTTGATGGACATTAAAAAATGAATACGGGTAAATGATCAGATTAAAAGTGAGTGCAACAACTAAGCCCTATATATAGTTGGGGAAGATATAACCCTGCTGTAGAAGTGAGCTTATTGGAACATTAAAAATTGCTTTTTTTCTACATCCTCTTCAGTTGCTGGTAGTATTGCAGCTCTCTGCTACTATTACCTGTAGTGTCTCGTAATTAATGTATAAAAGATGCTGGGAAGTACTTGTTACATCTTTAAATTATTAGTTCTGGGTTTGCTGACGTTCCACAATTTAATCCTGCAAATGCTGAGGGTTTCCAGTAGAGGTCAGGATGACATTGTCAGATATTTTGTATGTGTGTTGACCTGAATAGGAACCATCTGAGATTTTCCTTATTCTCACAGGCAAAACCTTTGGGTGGGGTTTGTTTGTTTTACCTTTTTAATATGCAGATAAAGCACTGTATAATTATTTTGGTTTCCTCTCCAGACTTTGTCAACAACTTTGTAAAGTTTGATGGTAAACATGTTGAGTTTCTTCAGAAAATATGATGGATGGGAGTAAGGAAAAACAGTAGGAAGGGTATGAACCTGAAGAGCTAATGCTGCTATTGAGATAAAATTATGTTAAAGTATAAATTTTAAGACTAGGGGGCCTGAGAAATTGTTTTGGAATAGTTTTATTTTTTTATACTGTGTGTAAATTTGTACATAAATGTATATACACATATATATGCATATTACACATACCTACACAGACATATTTATATATATCAGCATATATGTATTTTTATCTAAGACTGTGCTACACACACACAGCAGCAATGCTTAAGCAGCCTTTGCTTTGGCAACTCATCTCTGCTTTTTTGTTATAGCTGCTGTCTACTGGCTTTAGAAAAAGAACAGCTCTGGCTGAAAAAGTAACACTATGGAGCAGAAGAATGTTTCTTTTTCAGCCACATCAATTACTTGATTGGTTTTTTAGCATAGCCATGCAAATAAACATATCCACCCAATGCACTGAGCTACTAGTGGAGTAAGAACTGCCTAAGCTGTGTTGGTGACTGGAAAGAGCTAGGGAACACAGTTTGTATTTTAAAATAATAAATTCTAGACTCTGGAACACAGTTTCCTGACTGGGGTAGATTCTGTGGCAGGTTCTATAATGCAGGACCACAAAGTTTGTGTACTCTTGTGTGCTGGTGCTCTCACCCAGCACTGTGCATGTGCTTGTGCACAGGCACATCACAGAACTGCTTCACTTCATTTGTTTTGCACAGTTCACTGCTGGCTGGCATTGCAATATATGTTTCTGTCTTCAGGCTTGTGTGGCTTTAAGATCTCAAATATGTCTACACATGTTCTTGTGCACACACTACACACAAGAAGTTACCTGTATTGTACTTAATGCCTTCTTGTGTTTACAAAACTGTGGCAGTCAGGCTCCATGCATTCACTGGCACTCTGGTTAGTGGCACATCAGCAATTTACAGGTCTCACACACAAACACACAATGTGTGTTCTTGTTCTCTGGATGTGTGTAGGGATCAACCCTTGCAATCCAGCCTTCAGTGAGCATCCACTGCAGGTGTATTCATGTCACCACTGTTCAGAGACATTTCAGCCTCTGTGTTCCAAAAGAGCTGGAGCAGTCTGTTATTTACTGCCCCTTAGACAAAATGACTTTCTCCACTTTCACTAGAAGTGAAACAACAAAATCCAGGCCCCAAAATACAGTTTGGTTACCTAAACACGACAAGATGATGTTCACCATCTCTGAGTATAGAAAATATTATGGAGGAAGATAAACAGCTGAGGGTGAGGTGCAATGAGATGACTATGAAATGGAACCTACTTTTCCTGGTGTCTGTTCCAAATTATCTTGATGTAAAAGGTTTTATCATACCATGACGTACTTTCCAAGGGAAGTGGTGAAAGTTCATATTGCTGGTGACGTTAATAGCTGGACTGGAAAAATCACTCTGAATGCTTGTAGGGAATGAAGCAAAAAGTTCAGTGAGAGACACGAAGTAGCTCAATTGGTCTTTTTTGATCTATTTATTGTGACAAAATAAAACCAAATCTCATGTTTTATTACTCCTGTTTTAGGAATTATTTTGTGTCCACATAGATGTTTCATCTTTGAATTGGAAACAAGGGTATATTGAAATCAAGCATTTCTGGACCAAGATGGGAGCAAATGAAATGAAGTAATGCTGTCTCATGTTATCTGCTCCATAATTTATCATAGTAGGCAAGCACAGTTTACAAATTACAAGGTCACCTTACATTTTAGGGGTTTAGGTTTTCTTACCATAAAGGGCGTCTATTTCCTCCTTGTGATTCTTAACATTTAAGAAGTCTGCCTAACTGGGTGATGAAAACGTACCTGTTTTCACATAAATTCTGAGAGATGGTCGTTGCTATACTGGGCATAAAATACAGATATTGGGTAAAGAAGAGCAGTATTTCTCTTAAACTCAAGGATGTTCAGCCCTTTAAGATCAAACTACTTCTCCCGAGATGAAAGCTGTCTGGGTGCTAGAAGTTCAGGTTTATCTTGACTAATCAACTGTTAAAAAAAGTAATTCTAAAGCAGAAGTACATGGCTTTTTTTACTTATTTTTGCTTAAGTGCATTTTTAAGAGAAGAGGTGTTTTAGATAGATATCTCAGTGGCCCTTGGGCTACTTGGGCTTTATAAAAAAATTCTACCTGAAACATCTTTAGGGTGTTTAGCCCAGTTGCTTTTTAGTTCTTGTCTATCTCTGCCTGAGTGTGGGACTATGAAGTGCTCTCAGGTACTGCCAGCTTTGATACTGTTGGGTTTAAGCAAACTGTGTTCCTGCAGAGACCTCCCAGAAAAGACTCCCACAAGTCCCCTGCTTCCCCTGGGAGCTGTTTCCTGTCACTAGCCAACTTTAACTCATCTTCCCCGTAGGTGCCCTTGCACAATGGTGCTCGTTCTGTCTTGCTGCAGGCCCAGCTGGCTCTGCACAGGGCAAGGCTGATGGTTACAGTACTCTGTCAAATGGCTACCAATGCTTGAGGCCTCCTTGCTTTTATTTTCCTGACTAGCTGTGCCAGAGTACATTGTGGCCTTTTGTCTGACTCTAAAGCTAGACAAATGGCTCTAAAGCCATTTCACCATTTGGGGCCTTGATCTCCTGTACTCCAGGTAAAACATTGTCCATGGTCACTGGCGTCATGCACATCTTTGCAGCACCTAGCAGATAAGAAAAGGATGAAGGATCTCTGCTCCAGCTTTGGTAGCTTCTAATCTTGCTGGCCAAGTTCTCTCTTCTTGACTCTTGGATAAGGGGATTTTTTTGTGCTTGATTGTGTGATTTTTTTTTGCTCATTTTATGCCAGTAGCTAGAAAACAACTCAGTCTAACTTGTTGTTTGGAATGTATAAAGAGAATAAAGATAAAGCATGCATTCTCCTGCCTGGTCAAAGCACGGAGTTTACAGTATTAATGAAGAAGATATTAAAGAAATAAAGCACAAAAATATTTGTAAAAGTGCTTCTCCATTCTGGAAAAAAATACCCACTTATTTCTGCAATATGCAAACTACCTGTTTTCCAGGGCTGTGTTTTAGGAATGTTCTCTGCTGAAGAAACACCTACCATAATTATAGGTATTGTGGTTATTGCTGAGTAGTAACACAGCACTGTTTGTATTCCAATTCAAAGATCTGGTTTATATTTGGTTTTTATTACGTATACATTGCAGTCTTGCTTCACTTTTCTGAATTCCTTTGCAGAGAAGCAACAACATTTACATTCTTATTATTTTTAGTTTGCTTTTGAAATATAAATTGAAAGTGATACAGAGCATCAAGGGAACAGACTCAGCTCCTATCCTGTTTTTTCTGCCCAGATCCCTTATCAGTAATTTTGAATATGGCCTATATATATATATATGAATATATTATTATATATATATATAATATATTCCTATATTATATGAATTATTATATACATGAATATATTTCAAATCCACAAAGTACTCACACTTTTTTATCTCTGATGTCCTAATAGCATCCACTGAAGTATTTCTAAAGACAGTTTCTTTGTTTCTGAGCTCATGTAGTCTTTCACACATGAAAGAGTAGTCTCTCCTTCTGCTTTCAAATTTAGTTTGTTTAATACACAATATTTTTAAGATCG
>VYXF01007247.1:187924-238444 GCA_013397295.1 Polioptila caerulea
TTTTTTTTTTTAAGTGAAATATTTGAATTTGGCCTCCATTAAATTGAGTCCTGTTGATATTACAGCTCTGGTCCAGTTTCTGAAATTAGTGTGAAATCTAATCCTGCTCTTGAGGTTCACTGTAACCCCTCCCAGCTCAGTGATAGCCATAAATGTCAGAACATTTTCTATCCAAGTTGTTAATGAAAATGTTTAAAGTTTACCAGATGTTTGCCAAGACCTTGCATGGTACAACCTGTGGGTTTGGCAGTTAACCCTTCCTCTGGGATCTGCTCTTCAGATTGTTGTGTATGGCATAGTTCTTCTAATGGCTCAGAATTAAATGCATGTATATCCTATTTTATATTTCTTAAAAGAGGTGCACCTGAGCAGGCGAGGTGCAAGCCTCAAATCTTTAGTGCTGGCAGTGCCTAAGCATGCTGAGCTGGAGGAAACTTCTGGAGGGGGAGCAAGCACAGAACTGTCCCTAAGAGATGTGCCATAACAAGTGCAGGAGAAGCCTGCTCTTCAGTCTGGCTTCCAAGGGTGACAACTTTCTCTGGTTTCATGGGTTGCAAAAACTTCATACCTCTCTCCTGGGTCCTTAGGAAAGTGGCATCTGGTGGCTGGAGGTTGTCAGTCTGTTATTGTTGTATTTATGCACTAAGAGTAGCAGTTGTGAGCTTTAGAAATTAGTTGTGTTGTAGAAATAGATGTTTTTTGAGATTTTTCTGACTGCACCAAATGTAGTCTTCTGTAGAGCGATTCTCCAAAGCTTTGATATAGCCAGAGCCTTGTATGGGATATAAAGGCTTCAGGAGTTAGGAAGAAACCCTTCTGTTGGAGTCCAGAATGCAGAGAATATTCCTCTGCATGTTTTAAAGGACCAAAATCCCCTGAAAAACACTGCTTTTAACCTTTGTCCATGGAGAGGGCTTCCTAGGCTTTGGGATGAGACAGAATTATCAGGAATGTAAATTAGGTAATAGTATAATATGTAATTTATCACAGGGTGAGAAATGTAGATTTTGGGTTTGTTAGAATGGTAAGTAAATGAAGACAAGAGATGATCCTCATGGCTTTTAGGCTTCTTCCTTCTTCTTCTCTTTCTCCATATTCTGCAACGTTGGTGGCACAGGGTGATTGGTTAGAATTTGTTGCAGTGCAGTGTTACGTGAATAGAAGTTTAGTTAGGAATTGGTAGANGTGAATAGAAATTTAGTTGGTAATTGGTAGAAAAGTAGAAATAATGTATGTTTTGGGTGATATTTGGGTGAATTATCTTTAAGAGAATCTTCATTCTGTGTGTTTGGGGCTCTTTAGGGTCCTTTCTCCTTCATGCTAGGCTGGTGTAAAGCCTGGTGTGCAGAAATTGCTGCTAAGGAAAGAATAAAGAACTTGGAGAACGAATACGCCAAGAGTCTGATATATTTTTTCACCTAAACGAAGACTTAAAAGACTAGTCTCCCCTATTAGGGGAGGGTAATGTGGGAGTAACAACTCCTACACCCTTCCACAAAATTCCTGTGGCCTGGAAATTTGCTCTGCACTGTCTCATCCCAGTGGGACAGAGGGGCAGAGAGGGAGCTGGAGAAGGTGTCATCATTCTCCAGCCTTTTTGCTTAATGGACACCAATGGATGACTTTGGCAGTCAGAATGACTTCCTGTTATTCACTCAATGTTTAAACTGTCTTTGAAACAGTGATGAAAAATCAGAATGTGAAATTATATTCTAATTATAGGATTAGACACTTGTAGCTGTCCTGGCTTCTTCAAGGTTACAATATTTGTTTCAAGCCACTCAAGGGAAAATGCTTGACCTGATGAGAGTTTGTGTTCTCTCAAATAAACTATAATATATACAAGAATATATTCTCAGCACATTTGAAAACTAAATAATCAAAATTATCTGAGCATAGGTAATTTATAGTCTGGCTTAGCTGTTGCCTTCTTGAATCTAGGCTTGCAACCTGAGATATTTTATAGCTCAGCAGACTAACTGATATAATGACGTGGCCTTTTAAAATTGCCAGCTAGAACTAATTTTGGCTGGAGGAGTGGCCAGATGTATTCCTCACTGTCCTCAGTCTGAACTGAGATAATAGGGACTATAAATACCTTCATAAATATGTCTACATTTTTGCACTGATGTAAAAGATAGGAGGATACATTGTCCAGGTTCCTTGTGAGTAACACCAAACAGGGCCAATAAAAAGAACCTATCCTTTCTTTAAATAAGTCTATTTTCTAATATTTCTGCAATGTTTCCCCTTTGGGCTGGCCAATGCTTGGAGCACCATTCCTCTCTTCTTCAACTGATGCTGGTACTGAAAAAAGTGGCCATTAAAAAAATGGTGTTTCTTGTTGACTTTAGCCAAGAAAATACTTTTTTAATGAGAAGATGAACGACAGAAGAACCTTTGTTCAAACAAAAAGGGAGTATTTCGTATTTTTTTCTTTTTTTATCTGCTGATCTGAGCAGGAACCTCTGTTCCAGGTATAAATGCTGGTTTTCAACTGAAGAGAAATGTGTCTGTGTTCTCAATCCAAGTGCCTCCACTTGCCTTTACCCAAGATTATTCCAGATGAGCCATTTAACTTCGTCGCTAGGGTTGTTCATTGGCAATATATGGAACAGAAGGCAATATAGAAATAGAAAAAAATAATCTACTTTTTTTTTTACTTTTTTTTTTTGTCCCATGACTGCAAGAAAGAAGAATTTATATTGGTTTGAGTCAGGATGTCTTTTTCTCATAATGTTAAAAATCCCCAAAAATAAAAACAGATAAACAAACACAATAACCCAGCCAAAAAAAAGGAAAAAGAAAAAGAACTACCTACAGAAAGTGTCTTCCTGCTATTCTGGGTATTGAACTGGGAAATTTAAATGATAATCTACTTGCTTTTCAGGTTTTTTTAATTCTTTCAAATAAAGCTACCTTGCTTGTGCTAATTTGTACTTGTTTTAAGGAAATATATTTTAAGGATCTGTTACTACAAATATCTATAGCAATTAGTGACAGAGGGTTCCTGATTTAAGCTTTGACTATACCAAACCTGAGCACTTTTCACTCCTTTCACAAATCAAGGAAACCTTTGTGCTTATTTTGAAGTTTTACCGTCATAAAGCGAGTTTAGGCATGTTCTCAAAATGTGATGTAAGGGAAAGTTCTTTACTAATTTATAAATGCAGCCCTTAATTTCCAGCATTCAGCTGCCTGTCCTAGTTGTTATTCAGAGCAAAGATGGGGTCTGTGACAGGTACAGGCCACAAAATCTGATTTTGTTTCATTCAAGTAACCATTTGGCTGAGCCATATCTATAATCAGATAGATTCGTATTCCTTGATTTTGCACTCAGAGAGAAATCAAAGTTGTCTTTTTAAATAGAATCCTTGCCAGTTCTTCTGAGAAAAGGTCAACCTTACCCACCCCCGAAACAATTATCTTTGTTTTCCCTCCCTGCAGACTTCACTGGCCTCTATCACAGGTGTAACATTGAGACAAAAGTTATCCCACATTTCCATCATATTTGGATGATTTTTTTATGTGTTAAAAGCACTGTCTCCTGCTCCAGTCAAAAGTGTTGAGAAGGAAGAGAAAGTGAGAAAACTTCTTGGTTTTTTTCAGTAAAACAATTCTCATATCATCTATGTATTGGCACCTCCCATAGTTTTTATTTGAGTTTTTGTAAAGTTTCACTTATTTCAGATAACTTAGTTTCAAACTAGGAACACCCAGTATCCAGGGGCCTTTGATGGATGGCTTAAACTGAGTAGTGAATATATTTAATTTGGAACTTGTCTATGAATGTTTTTCTTTGGAGCTCTGTGATCAGGATTTCAAATGGAGGAAAATATAACTTCTAAAATTTCTTGTGTAAAAAAACTCTATGTACTTTTCTATTTAAAGGCAGCCTTTTATCAGTCAGACTTGATTTTCTTTATGCTAGTTATTTTTATTAATGTTATGCCACTAAGAGAGGCTGATGTCTTTGAACATTCTTGGATTAGTCCTATAAAATAAAACATTAATTTCAAGAGTTTCACATAATTAAACATGAGTATTATCCAGTTTTGGATAATTATTCAACTGAAATTTTATTCAAATTCAGTTGAACTTATTTCAGCTGAAATAAATTGGTTAAAGCTGACTGTTTAAAAGCTTAGTTTTTCAGATTTGACTATTCTACTGTACCTTAAAATACTCAGGCAAACAGTGAAAAGAAAGAAATCAGGCATAGGTCTGGTTCTGGGTGCCTCATGTTTTGGTATGGGGGACCAAGACCAACAGCAGGTATTTGACTGGACATCATACAGATATTTCTTCCATCAGGTTGCACTGGGAATAGGAATGAAGAAAATGCTGTGATAGTCTAGAAGGTTTATAGCTGAATATATAGGTGCTAAAAATGTCTTAAATTGTTGGGATCAGATATATGCACAAAGGACTGACAGGACTCCTGAAAATACCTCTGAATATTGCTTTTCTGATAGGCAGTGCCTTTTCAACTGTTTATTTTATTTCTCTTTGAGAGATTCATGCAGCTGGGGGTGGAGAAGGAGGTTAAGGGATTTTTGCAGATGTCTTGTCTCAAACCTATATTCTGTCAAACAATAGCTGGAACTTCTTTAGTGTTCCCTGGGGCTAAAAAGATGCAAAGAGCTCTCTGAGCAAGCAAAACTTCACCTTCACCAATATCAGAACTCAAACAATTCTAACCCTCTTAGTTGTTTCCAGACACGTGTAAGTGTCTTGAGTGATAGAACTAAAGCATTAGATATAGGCTGGAATTTTTTTTTCCCTAAATAACATAGCATGTATTTTGCACACAATGGATAAACACTGTATTTTATATAGGTTGATCTGTGTGTTCTTTGTTTGAAGACAAACTCACCAGCTCTCAAGAAACAGATGAATGCTTGTCTTACGACTTTAGCGACTGTTAAATAAAGGAATAGGAAACAGCTTTTCCATGGATCAGATAAAAAATCAGCAGAGTTTTTATAAATACAGATGTAACTAGCATGTGAAGACTTTTGTAGCCACAACAAGGGAAAGGTTGTCCATCAGGTACAGCTAATTACTACAAGCCTAGATAAAATGTGAAGAAGAACAAGCTCTTATGACATGTAGATTCTCAAGGATTGTACAGACTGTCCCTTACCTTTTGCTGCTACTGATCAGAGTTGTAACTCAATAGGGTCAGAAGAAAGGTGAGTTAGGAGGGGCTATTTCTCTATTTTCTATGATATAACAATTTTAAAATAAGATATAGAAGTGCGGTCAACATTTCAAAATTGAAAAAAAACAGTTGTCTTTTTTTTTCTTTCTGAAGAAGTTTTCAGTCTCTGGTATGTGTTAATGAAGCATGACCCAGTGTCAGATAAACTTTTAATTAATTGACAGTAACATACTTATTTCCTCTCTCTGGCATGAAGCAGTCAATTTAATCTTGTGGAGTAAGATGTAAAAAATGATTATCAGTAGGGATGATGCTCATTTAGGAATTCACGACTGGACAGCAGCCTTATGAAGGGGAATTTATAGAACAGTTCTTAAAATCTTCCACAAATGGTTTCTGGTTCCAAAAATAAAAATAAAAATAAATAACTAAACTAAAATGTACTCAGTAGACCTACATGGGAAACTATGACTTGAAACTAAATAATAAAAACACAGAAAATGGAGAAACTCCTCATAGAAGGACATTAACATTTAAGGAGTACAACAGACTATTTTTATAGTTCTTCAGAATGTGTTATGAGAAAAAAAAAAAAGAAAATTAAAGTGGTACTTAAAAAGAAGTGAGAAGGAGCAATACAAGAAGAGTATGAGATCAATGTAAATATCAGCCCGGGCCTAGACTCTGTACTTGGTTTTCTTGGTTGGTGTTTCCTGGTTGTTTGGGTTGTTTTGGGTTTCCGTGTTGATGTTGCTTACATTTTGTTTGTTTGTTTTGATTGCTTGTGGGGTTTCTGTTTTTGAAAAATATATAGGATTTACTGAAATTACCTTGCCCATTGAGGAAGTACTTGGGATATAAACGGAAACATTTTAAGAACATTGATTTTTAATTTTTTGGTTGTAGAAAAAGAAACAACCCTCTATTGAGCTTTTTCCGACACAGAATGAGTGGTGGAGATAAAAAGGACAGGGAAGATATGAAGGCTCATAGATCCAAGTTTTCTGTTCAGTCCTAATAAATACAAGACAGAGATCTAAAGAGTGGTTTTTTAGCATTTCAGGTATTCAGAGCCTTCTAGGCCTCTTAAAAAGACAAAACAGTTGAAAAATGTTGATGCCACTATGACAGGCATTATTTGGAAATGAGCTTAGGATATTTTTTATTTACTTTTTAAATTTATCTTTATTGCTTTAAAGCAACAACAAAGTCACAAAAAAGCCATTTTCTGTGGCATATGTAATTCTCCACCTGGAGAAAAACGTAATTTATCCTTTAATTATTTCTGCAGTATTACTCATAGATTGATTCTCTCTCTTTGTATGAAACTTTGCTGATATTGTTGGTTTCTTTATAACACACTTTACAACAGTATTTGATATTACTTGTGTCAGGTGAATGTGTCCTGAACTCAGAATTGTGCTGCAGTCTTTGACCCGATCTAGCAGCAGTGGTATGGACATCAATTATCATGCACTTTGCTGAAAGTTCAGGTTCTGCTGCTTGTAGTTTAACCTTCGCAGTTTCTTTCCATTTTCAGAGATTTGGTACCACCTTCCATAACTTTTTTTTTTTTTTTTTTAATGTTTTATATTTCTGCTGTATCCAGAGCCCAAGGTCCTGCTGTATACAAGGTCCTAGATAAACACAGAGTTGATCACTGAACTTCATGGAGCTGCAGTGTGTGTTATCAGTCCATGAGGAGAATGGAGTCCACAAGTTTAAAACAAGCTGTGCATTTCCTTTAATTTCAATCCTTTCCCCCCCCTTTTCTGGAAGACTGAATTCCATGAAGCTTTCCTTTGCACTTGGAGTATCTCCCCCCTTTTTTCTTTTACATCCTCTTGCTGGGCTCCACTCCAGCCCACAAGCTCCATGGGCACAGAGTGAGGGAGCTGTACTGCCTCCCCTTTCTTGTTGAGACTTGTTCTCCTGGCTGGGTGCCTCTCTTCCTATCTGAAAACCTTTTTCTCGTTTCCAGCTCTGTCCAGAGGATTTGATTACCAGATGTGTGCACTTGTTTTCACTTATCTAGCTGCATTAATGGATGTGTAGCAGAAACCTCAACAGGTTTTCAAGTAAAATGTTCTTCTCGGGTAGTGGCAGGGGACAGGGAAAGGAAGGAAGGAAGTTCATTTGCTTTGTCTTGAGTGCTCAGATTTACTTGGGACAAAACAGTCCCTCTCTTTGTGGTGATTTTATGAAATGGTTGGATGTGCTTTTTTATTAACCTTCTAATACTATGACTGGCAGGTACAACCATTTGCAGACAATATAGTTTATCCAGCACTTTACTGGAACATCTATGCTACACTGTGATATGAGTAGCATGGTGGATAAAGGCAATTATTATTGCAGCACAAAATAGATCTAGGTTAGGAGGTTTTGCCTTTCATTTCCATTTTAAGTGAAAGCAATTCTGGCTCCCTATTAGACCGTCCATGTCAGGAAAAGTCGAGTATTACACCTTCTCATCATGTTTCCTGGTTTGCTAGAGTGTTATAATGAAAATTCTCAGAAGTTAATGCAGCACTTGAAACTGTGACACTATTCAGAGTTCAAAAAAATAATAAAGAATCATGTTCCAGTGGGCATCATCACTTATCAACAGCACGATAAAAATGTAGCAACAAGAATAGCGACACTATCCATGTACCTTGCACTTCATTTCAGCTGGTTTGAGTTACTTTCAACTCTTATGTAAAGGATTTAATAGCTGAAAGCATTTTGATGCTTGTGGTATTTGTTAGAAATGTAATCTGAACTGCTTCAATGGAGGAACACCTGATCAAATTTTCAGTGACAAGAGACCAACTGTTTCAGTTTTGCAGTCAGCCTTGACTTTTCAGCATGAGAAAACAAAGATGAAGCAATCTCTTGTTGGGTGTTCGCAAACAGCAGGGTGCAGCTTTCCAAACAGCGTCGGGGCTCTGGGATGTGACACTTGAGAGGACATGGTTTGTGGCCATGTGAGAGAGGAGGTGTTTTGAAGCTGGGCTGTGTAAATTTCCCAACCAAAAGGCTGAACAGCCTTCCTTTGCAGATGGGTGCATAAGACAACAGATGACATGTATGCCATACATGTCATCTGACAATAATTAAGGGAACAGGTTCACTTTTTTTCTGTCAAGGTTTTGCAAGATTTGACTGCTGTCCATTGCTTTAGTTGCATTTGTCATGTGGGCTTGCTCTGTTTTCCTGCACATAGCAAACATTTATCATGTAAGGGAGCTTTCTTGACTGGTTTTAACCAGGCACACTTGGGTTTGAAGTATGACTTGATGTCTGGTACTAAGTATTAAAAGGGAGATGTAACATTGCCTTTCTCCTTTACCCACCTTTCGCAGTAAAACAAGAAGAATTTCTGGTACATTGAGTGCAGTGTGTGGGAGGAAAGGAAAAAACCAAACAGCTGGAGTGCTTTCTGGAAAAAAAAAAAAAAGTTATTACTTCAAGTTCCAGAATTTGAGACAATATTCCTTGCATTTAGAATATCATATATAGGAACAATCTGTGATCAATCATGTCTAAACATTATTTTTTATTCATGTGCTTCTGAAGCAAATCTTATCATTTACTGTCTCAGTGTCCATGCATAACACACACATGGGAACACATGTAACTTTTCCCGACAGCAATACCCCCTGGAGCTTTTTCAGTCCAACACTGATCTTTTCCTTTCACATAAACAAGTGTGTTTCTTGTTGCTGTGTATAAATATTATAATTCCTGATATTTTTATCTGGAAATACATTGAATCTTAGTCCTGGAACTAAATATTGTGCATCATGGAAATTGCTGGTGAGATCAGATGTATTTGTGGAAATGATTAATTTTGGTTTACTGCAACAAAAAAAACAAACCCAAAACAAACAAACAAACAACCCCCCCAACAAAACCAAAACAAAAAAAAAAATCCAAAACAAACAACTAAAAAAAACACACAAAAAAAAATATAAATCCTGTGCTCCTCAGTGGGTTTAGCATTTGTTATTAGTTAGAAAGTGTCTGTGTATAAATGTTCACAAAACCTGCAGAAGAGAAGACACCTGGAAGCAACAGTGGTATCAGTGTCACTTATCTGACACTACTGTGATATAGCTTGTCAAAGGCTACAGGATGTCTTGTTTGAATTAATGCAAATATTAATCCTATGAAATAGTTGTATCAAGCAGGGTGAAATCTTCTCATTTCTGGAAAATCAAGTTTTTTCATCCCAAGATAGAGACCAGAATCAAACCTTTTCAGCCTCTGAAAAACAGAGTTAGAAAAGATGGAAACAGAGGGCCAAGTGGATCAGAGCCCTTGAGAATTTTGTTTCCCTCCACTACAGGAGAGAGAACACATTCAAGTCTCTGTGTTGCTTATATGGAAAGAAGGAATGTGCTGAGGTTCTCATCATTATATTTTAACAGAATGTGTATGGAAGATTGGTGCTGATTTGGGCAATAAGAGAAATTCTCTTTGACCATAGGACAATTCTCAGTATTGTTCTGCCAAACAGAACAAAATGCTGGTACCTGGTATCTTTCCTGGGTGATTATGCTTAAGAATGTGAGGATACTTAATCTCCAGCTTCTCTAAGGGGGGGCAAAAAGTGCTTCAGTGTCAACATACGGGACAGAGAACAGGCAGCACAATCAATTCCGTGTCATTCCTTGAAGTACTGAAACCCATATAAAGGGGCTCACTTACTGCAGCAAGCCATAGGTTCAGACATTGCACACATTAGTTTAATGCTCTGATTTTAACTTGGAATGATGTGTTTCATCTCCACAGCCCATTTGTATGTCTCATGTGCATCTTGTTCATTTGGTCTTTACTTAAGGTTTCTTTATGAGTTCATATTGTCTGTGTGGATTTCATATCTGAAAGCCTTTTTTTTGCAGAGGCAGTGCTCCAGATATATTAGTCCTTATGTGAAATTGTTCGTCCTTATTGTGAAATAACACAAGATGTGGATGTTCATATCATACATGTATTGAAGATTACTAGGGTTTTTTAGTACTAAATTGCAAACTAGTGCTTTGAATAGTGGTAGCAGTAGAATTCTTAGCATAAAACTCCCTGTTAATTAAGGTTTTTATTAAATTACTAGCCAAAAGGTCAGTTGTGAGGTGTTGAAAAAATACAAATAACATGAGGTTTTTTTCCCTGAATTTTCTGGATTTTTATGAGGTGCTTCATAATTTTTTCCTCAGAAGTTAGAAAAATATGAATGTTATAATTGGTAGAAAATGAAGCTTAATCCTACTATTTCTGAGCTAAACAGACGAATGGGGATGCAATTCAACATCAACCCAGGACAATATCAGAACCTCCATCCTGCCACTGCTGCTCTTTAAACCTTTCATTAATCTCCCTGGCTGCAGACATTGAGGTAAAGACAAATTCAGAGCAGTTCTGTGCTCCTCCCAGCGTTAAGATGTGTGTTTGCAAAGTGTTGTGTAGCTAAATCTATAAACATCCCCCACTGACACTAATGGGAATCCCACAGAAAAATTCCTGAATGTTTCTTTGAACATGTATTCATTAGGACTTCTCCTGCTCTCTCTCTCCCACCACTGTTTCCAATAGAGGGCCAAGAGCTCTCTTGAAGCACAGCAAATAAACAAGGCATGAGTTAATGCAGACACTGCCTTCTGAGTGACATAGCTGTGGGATTATGAAAGCAAGTCCTTGTAGAAACATCTTTTGTTTGGTGTGGGAGTCTACAACTTAAAGAACTCTGGCAAAGAAAGGGCATTTCTTATATGCCTTGTATGTTACATTTGAGGATCATCGCATACAAATTTTGTCAACAATAGACTTGCCAAGGATTTCATAATCACCTAGATGCATTAAATGAAGGAACAGGCTGTGATGCAGACTGGGACAATGAACATTGTGGGGAAGGTTACTGCTATGCAGAGAGCACAGTTTGACTTGGGAACAATCCAAATCCTTCCTCTGACTATCAATAGATTTCAAACAGCAGCTTGTGCTGAATACACAGTTATTTATACTGGGAAACCTATAATTTATTAATTCTAGCTATTAAAGTAATACCTAGGGTTCTTTGATTGATGTCTGGTGCTGATTCCTAAGAATTATGCAAAGGGAGAGCACCTATTATAGTAGATAAGAAAGTTTTCTCCTTGGTACAAAGGAAGAATTTAGGTGTCCTCATATGGATATTCCCACAGCTATGTATGTGGCTGTGAGATAGTCAGCATTTTTTGCCCATTGCCACTTAAAGTAGGCTTTATTTTACTGGTTGTTCCTTTCCTCAGTACCACGCTTTTTAGAAGGAGTCAGAAGTCTACAGAGCTCGTCCATGCAGAATTTTGGGCTCAGGGAGAGCAGCTGCTGACTGTTCTACTGTTTCTGCTTTCAAAGGGCTGTCCCTGCTCCTGTATTGCAGATTCTTAATTAGAGGTTGTAACCTCGTAGATCACCCCAGCTACTCACTGCCAGAGGAGCCAAAGGCTGCAAGGTTTTGAGCAGTTATTGTCAGAGTTTTATTTTCTACGTCTCCAGCTTTGTGGAGGTGAGACAAGGGTGAGCAAGGGTTTCTTGTATGTGTGTGCACATGGGGTTTGACTACTGGACAGAAAATGGTCTTTATGTGTGTTTTGCCTTGAAGGCTGGCTGAAGATACCTGTCTGTGGAAAGCTGAGTCACTGCAGGGAAACCTGTGCTCTGGGTGAAAAGACGTTCACTGTAGCTACTTCATAGCAATGCTTCTCATTGGCAAACTATGAATGCTCTGTGTGTATTCATTTAAACAGAGCCAGTCGAGGACTAATGGGTGTGAACTGCTGACACTCTTCAGTCCAGAAAGCAGGAACAGGGTACATGGGGCAGAGGAGTCCAGGGACTGGCTGGAGTCTGGGGCAGCAGCAGTTCCAGCCATCCCAGCAATGCAGCTGAGCCCCACAGCCATGGTGTGGTGCCTTGGAGACAGCCTGGGTAAGGGAGGGCAGAACCTGTCTGTTGCTGGGGGGAAACATGTGAGAAACAGCCCTAAGAGCCCTGAGGGGAGAGCAAGAGGAGGGACAGTCATTACTCCAGGTGCCCCCACAGGAATCTGCTGCAACCCCTGGAGAGAACATGCTGGAGCAGCTATTTCCCTGTAGCCCCAGGAGTGAACATTGTGGATCAGGCATCTAGAGGATCCAGCACTGGAGCAGGTGGGTGTTTCCTGATAGGACTTCTGCCTTTGGATTGCTCACACAGGAGCAGGTCTATCCTGAAGGGCTGCAGCCTGGGCAAAAGACCCTTAGTTGAGCAGGGCTACGGGCAGAGTGTGGGGTGGAAGGAGCAGCAGAGAAGAGCTGCTATGGACTGACCAGAATCCCCATTCCTCCTCCCCTCTATGCACTGGGGGATGGCAATGAGTTAAATTTTCCCCAAGTCAACTCGTTTTCCAGTGATGAGAACTGGTGAGTGGTCTGTCTTTGTCTTGACCCATAAACATTTGCATCTTATTTTCTCCCTCTTGACTGCTCCAAGACCAGTTTTGTTGGAAAGGTGAGGTAAATTCTGAGGATGGCATTCAGTATTTTAAAACTTTAAAGTTTAAGCACTGGTGGGTACCCATGCCTTTTAAATATGTTGGGCAGTCAGGACTCATGTTCCCCCCATCCTGGGAGGCCAGGGGGCATTAAGTTTTTTCATGCTGAACACAAACCACCCAACCCTACTGTGATTGCTGGCTCATGAGCTGCAATGCATGTGTTATTTACTAATGGGTGGAGGTTTTCTGTGTTTTAGGGAAGGTGGTGGAACTTCTGTCTGTAACAGATCAGAGGTACCTGTCAGCAGCTGTCCTTCACTGTCTTGCTGCTTTCATCAGTGGCCCCAGTAGCCCAGAGTGACATTGCCTCCCAGAGAGATTTCACATGTGGCCTGAGAGGACTGTCATCTTGCTTTTGACATCTTGTCCTTAATGTTTAGACATCTTGTGCTTAAAGGACTTCATAAGTTTGAGTTTTATTTCAAACACAGTGTTTGTTTTCTGTATTTGAGGAGAATTAACCTGAGGTTACAAAACAGTTGGCAAATAAGTGGAGTTACAGCTGGGTAACATGGTCTTTCTGCTTGGCTGTTGTAATGTGCAGAAAGATTACTCAAAATACACTCCATTAAAGGTAGACTCTCAAGTTCCATGTAGAACAAGACATCCCATCTGTGTCCTAGGTGCATATTTTTAATGCAACAAAAATCCTCCTTGACGCAGACGGGTGTGTCCAGTCCTCTGCACAACAATGTTATCTCCTGATAATAAAAAGGCAAGTTCAATGGAAAATCATTACCTTTGTCTCTGGGTCCTGGTAATTCAAATATTCAACACTGTCATAGCATTTTCCAGCCTTCAGATAGAGCCACTTACTCTGTCTAGAGGTGAAACAACATGTGGAAGTAGATCTGTCATGTAGTATGGGGTTGCTTTGGAACTTGTATCAAATGATAAACCCCAGAGTATTTGCTCTTGGAAATGAACATTTATTGAAGTTTACTTACTACATGCACAATAAAAAGAAGAAAAACTATGTTAAAACCAGCAATTTAGTTCAGCTAATTCAGTTACAGCTTTTAGTAGGCTGTGAACGTACCACTGGTCAAATACAGCTCGTGTGGCGTCACCCAGAGGATCCTGTTCCCAAATAAATGGAAGACTGTAAGTGAAATTAGGTTTGTGGTGGGTGGGGTACTGGAAGGTGGAAGTGCTTACAGCACCAGAGCCACTGTGGAGAAATAGATTCTTAATCGTGTGTTTACATGCTTCTACAATCAGTTTAATTAAATTACTGTCACAAGCGTATCATTCAATTTTAGCTCTTTAGGAGGACTAAGTACAGCCTGAGGAAAGGATGAATTCTGAATAAGAAGATGCAACCAAGTAGGAAATTAGGGTTAACATAACCCTAAGATAAGTTTCTTCAAGAGGTAAATGAAGATGAGTTTTTCTCTAGAACAGAATAGGCTTTTAAGTGACAAAGACTTTAGCAAACATTTTTAATGCATTTTTAAAATAGCTTTATGAAAAAAATTCCTAAATGTGATTCATCAGTGGCACTTAAAAGGCTCAGTCATTTTTACATCCATTAATTTAAATAATAAATGAATAAAAATATTAAATGAGGAGAATTCCCCAATTAATATACTAAACTATACTGCATGCACAAAGGTTATGAATCTACCCCAAAATAACACACCTTTGCCTATTTTATTAATCAAGTTTTTAAAAGCATGGATTCTCTATTTATTTTGTGTGGAACAAAAAAAATTCCTGGAAAATCTGAATTAAAAAATGGGATAAAAAATACTATCACTATTCCCATGTAGGATTGTTTGGCTGAATATTGCCATGAAAGATATGATAGTGTAAATCCTTCAGTGAAGGATTTTAATCTGTGTTTCTTTATTGGTGTTCTAATACCAGAGTAGTTTACAGCTAAACTGGCTAGGCCCTGGACAATGAATTTCCAAGTTTTTAGCACTTCTTCTGATCCAGATATTAAATAATAACTAACTTTTCTTCTTGAAACTTTTTTTACCGACCTGGTATTTTTCATTAACTCACTACTATTCTTGAGTTGCCCCAAATTTAAGTACTAATCTTGAATGCTACATTTTTTTACCTCCTAAGCTGCTGTTGCTTTTCCACAGAAGGTTATGAGCCCAAGCCTGGAAAGCTTTATTTCTTCATGAGAGCATTTGGGATTGTTAGAGTTACTAAAGTGAAAAAGATCAGGTCAATATTTGTATCAGACCCCCTTATGAAAGCAAAATATTTGACATCTGCATTGTATTAAGGTAGTCCAGTCAATGGGAGCTCCTGTAGTGCATGAGTGAGCTGCAGGTTTCTGGCAGTTCTGCAAGTCAGACTACCTGCTTATTTAAGCTCTAAAATTTCAGTTCTTTGGTAATTTTGGGAGTGAAGCCCATAGCAGGACTAGAGTTTAAACGTGGATGTCAGATCCTGAGTGTTTGAAAATTCAGGCCATAATTCAGAAGTGGGAAGATGTAGCAAGTAAATACACCAAATATCATCGTAATGGATACTGTTGACATAGCATGGTGTATTCTGGGAGTTTATAAGAGCTTGAATAAAGGCCTGAAGCTAATAGCACTATATAGAATGAAAATGGAGAGCAAAAGGTGATCATTTGTAAAGAAAACAGCAATTGAAATTATAGAGGGGGGTAGAAAATGTGCTGCTTTTCTAGAATAAAAAACCTTATTCTGAATATAGTTGTATTTTAAAATTATTGTCACATTTCATTTTATGCTAGATATAACAAAGCAGATAATCTTTTTGCTGAAATTTCTTAATTTATATTGCTTTTTCCTCTGCTGGAATGAGTTAAAAAAAAATTCAGTGCAGTAAGGATTATAAAATAAGACAAAAATCTGCCCATGTTTAGAGGTATGTAATTTCATTTTTTTCGACAGAGCACTTGAAATTTGTCTGGCTCATTGCTACAAACAGGAAGCATAATCATTTTTTCTCTTTCATTGAACACAGAACACAAAATTACATATTTTCTTTAGGAAACCTGCCTCAAATTCTTCCATGAATACTTGAAGTTTTCTGATATTTTTCCTCTAATAAAAGCTTCAAATTGGCACTAATGTACTTGACATTATGGAGTGGGGTTCTTGAATTGAGGCCATGTTAAGGTTTTTAAAAGGGTGTACCTTCAAAATTATATCACTATTCTGCTCTCTAAGGGCTTCCCTTTTAGCAGTGAAGCTTATTTTTGTGCTATATGATGTCATAGCCCAGACATTATGCTAGAGGGAAAAATTATTAATTAGCTCATCAATCTACAGTTTCTGAAGTTTGAATCTTTGGTAAAGACAAACACAACGATAGCTGTTTGATAGCTTTTTGTTTTGATAGAGACAGTAACGTGGTCTGGGTGGAGAAACATATTTTAGTTAATATTGCTGAGTTTATTTTTTTAGTGCTTATTTTTTTTTAAATCTACTTTAGAGAATCAAAAGCAATTTCTTGAGCTTATTTTAAAATATAATTTCAATATTGCTATTTGAATTCATAATATCTTATAAAATATCAATTAGATTTTAAATACATTTTTTGTATTATAGAATATGATTTCTGTCTCTCCAAAAGTGTTACTGCATGGCTGCAATGAAGGGCTGTAATTCAAAGAAATGTATAGCATACAAATGTAAACAAAAAAACCCTTCTTTTTTGTTCTTTTGAGGAGTCCTTAATAGAATATTTTATGAAAAATGGTATACAACCAGGCCTGACAAACACAGCCATTGCATTAAAATTTTCCTTGTAAAAATTAATTTTTTTCACCTTGCCATCTCTAGTATTATCTGTTTCATATATAGGAAGATGTAGAGGAAAGCAGGCATCTGTAGGTATTGTTATCTGGCAGTTATAAGGAAATTTAGGCTGTTTTGAGTGGCAAATACCTAAGAGATAAACAAACATTTAAGAAATTATTATACTAAATGCATAAGAGGGACAGGGTTACAGTATGCATAATGTGTTTATTTATATTAAATTATTATACAAATCAAGGTGCACTATGTTTACAACTCTGCCTGAATTATCTTTCCTCTAGTGATTTTTTTTTTTCTTTAAAAACAATGGAATCTGAAAGTCACTCAGATATATTTTGTCAGATCTGGAAAACATGCAGTTCTAATAAGTTGGGTAAAAAACACCTCTGGTAACGAAGAATACCAGCTTTCCTGGGAAGGGTATCATTCCCTAATTCAAAGTAAGCATTAGAATAGGAAACCAAGATTTTTGAAATATCAGCTGGAATTTCTATTCCCTTGTGATTAATCAGTATTTTGTGCACTCCTGGATGAGTATGTCCTAAGCATCCTTAAGCTGATAACAGTCTCTAATACAAAGGCAAAACTTGCAGAACATTGGGCACCAAGTGGAAAATGATTTTATTTCAGCTACCAGTGGCTGATTAGTAATAACACAGACTTACTTTGCCTTCGTGATCAGAATACTTACATGCTTTTGTAAGCCGTCTACCCAGAATTTATAAATAGGAAAGAAAATAACCCTCGAAAGCCAAACCACTTCTCCTCCTTGTCGCCATATGCTGCATCTTTTCCCTCTAGGTTTTGTATACTCTGTGTGCTGAAGAATGGTGTCTTTTCTTTTCATGTTGCTCTGTCGGCGGTCATAACAGCTATTCTCTTCATGAATATGTAAATCCCATGCATAAAATCAGAAAAATTAGCATGGCGATTCCCACTATAGAATGTGCCCAATTATGTCTGCTAATACGTGGATAGTGATGATTTAATCTTTGGACTATATGAGCGGATTCAGGTACAGTTACAAGAGCTGCAGTAATTACAGAGGACCCAAACACACAAGCTGGGTGCGTGCACATGCTGGGGGATCATTGGGCTTTAATAGGAACTGGGCATCTGATGCCTGGCTGTGATGGAGTGCTCGCAGATTCATTTACAGGCGCTCTCTCTGATGGGTAGTGACAAGGGAGAAAAATGCCCTAGGTCTGCAATGCCCTTCCCTTACTAACTGACACTCATTTGCATTTGAATTTTTTTTTTTCCTCTTTTTTATTTCCTCCTGAATGCTTGCAATTAGAACGGAACGAATAAAAGTTTGGATAAATAAAGGGAGAAAAATGGTGACCGCATTTTCTAGGCGTCCTTAACTCCCTTGGTTTATCAGCAATAGGTGTTGGAGGGGGGAGGAAGGACATGCAGAAAACAAAACTAAAAAGGCACCACCAGCAATTGATGCATTTTTGTATTTAAATAAGCAGGCGTGCTCATGCATATTTATATGACGTGCATGCCTATGCGCCGCTCTGAGCAGTGGCTCTGCAGCTCGGCTGCAGTAATTAGGCTGATGTAATTATAGCAAAACAAAGCAAGCTCAGGCTGATGGTGGGGTTTTTTTTCCATACAGTGGCAACATTTAAGACATATGCGTATTCCAGTGTACAAAAAATGAACCTGCACCGCTGTCGGAGGCTAGGAGGACAGTGTGGCCAGTGCACCTATTGTGTCACTGCTGTAGAAAGCAGCTTAGCGATTGGCCACTGTCTGCAGCACATAATACTGACTGGTTATAAAGGACTTGTCTAGAGGAAAGCCTGTAGGTACTCCATTGTCTGGCAAAGTTGATATGACTGCATTCTTTTTGCAGGGGGTCAGACAGCTGAACTGTAAAAGCTGCACAGATTTTTTTTTTTTTTTTTTGTCTTCTTCCTCTGTCTCTCTGTCTCTGTCTCTTCCATACAGCATTTTTCTTTCATGCCCTGTCTCAGTTTGCATAGTTAAAGAGAATGCTAATTAAGATCCCTTGCCTTAACCTGAAAATAATGACTTGGATGTAAATAGAAAAATGGCGATAGTTTAAAATATTCTTGCGTAGCACCAAGCTATCAGTTACCGTTCTAGGGGAAAAAAGGAAGAATTATTTTTTTTTGTAATCAAGGTAAACAAAGAAGAGTTGTTGCTTCTCTTTCTTCCTTTCTTTCAATATTTCCTTTTTTTTTTTCCTATTTTTATTTTTTTAAAACCAATGATGCTATACTACTGCAAGCTAGATAATATTTTATTTCAGGAAGCGTGCTAGCTACATAATTTAAAAGTCCACAAATCAGTTGCAATTTAGTGCTTATTAATCCTTCTTAGGATGTAATTCGGTGAAAGAACTGCTTTAAAAAAAATTCTTTTCTGTATTATAGACGGATCTAACAACGCAGTCTGGGCTCCGTGCCAAAGGCTGGTATTTCACAGCAGCGACCGCCTTACAGATGAGCTGTGGGAAGCAGGAGGGAGACTCTCTTAGGGTGCCACTACTATGGAGACACAGCTGGGCTGAACAAGATTTGCTTCAAACGGCAACAAGAGAGACAGAAAGAGTCTGGTTCGACCGCTGCCCAAGCAGGCAGTAACCAGAAGAGCTAGCAGCCAATCCGGCCATGCTGCACTGTTCGAAACCAGCTCTACATCCCAGCCAATCAGTGACATCACTGGTGAGAAACTCATTTACATCATGCAGTAATGAACTTTGTTTAACGTAGCCTTTTTCCTTTTCTTTTTTTTTTTTTTTTTCCTCACAGAGATTAGGTCCTCCATTAATTATTCTGCCAGCATAATTTGAATCGCTATGCAAAACGATGGCTACAATTTCTTGATTTTTTTTTTAACTGTGTGCTGTCTCTGCAGGTAACCATGGGCATCGTTCCAGTTTTTTTTCTGTTGGCCCCATAAAACCTTTAAAAGTGTCTTTAATTGTTAAAATTGTGCATATATTTTTCTTTCATGTATGTTTGTCTCCTTGTAGTCCTTACCTAATGTGGTACTGCTTCCTCCAGTTATAGTCTGAGATTACCTTTAACTGTCTTGGAAGGTAAAAAGGGTGTTACTGCAGCACTGAGTTTGCATCTTTAGCTGCCATCACGGTCTAAGTACTTATTCTAATGCTTCAGAAATCATTTCGCTCTGGCCGTTTTACATATCTGGCTTTCTGTAAAGGTTCTTACATGCATCTGTTACAACTGAGTAAAGTTCAGTACTGTTATATTTCATTCTTCACCACTTTCAGTCAAGATGTCATTTTATTAATGAATAGAACTGAGATCATTTCTGAACAAATTTCACCCCCTTCCTTCCACCTCGACACAATGCACCTGATTTGCATCCATTTACCAGAATAACTGAATACAAGAGCCAGTATGAAAGGAAGTCAAGGGAGAGCTTGCATACTGCTTCAGGGTATATTGCAGCAAAGCGAAATATAGAATTTTTGTTTAGAATGTGCTTAATCTACACAGGAAAGATTAGATCTTAGGGTTGAAAAAACTCTTATCTAGCCAGCTTTTCATATTAGGAAATAGGTTTAGTGTGGGGGGTTTGAGTGTTTTGTTGGGTTCTTTTTAATAATAAATGTGCACATTTTCTTGAGATGTGTTCAATTATAAGTGGAAAACATTTGGGCAAGCCAACATTGTGTTGAACATTTGGATTTAGTTCTTTGTGGGTAAAGTAATTTGTTGTGCGAACAGTTTAAAACCAGCCCAGGATACTGTGGGATGCAGAGATTTCAGACTGCATAATCTAATGAGGCAAGGTTTTGCTCTTCAGTATTCTAATAGCCGAAACAGAATCAGATACGAGACAAATTCAATATTGTGTTATTAAATTAAAGCTATATCTGTTGCTAGTGGGCTTGAAGAGCTCAAGTCTTTCACAGAGCAAAATTTTATTTAAAGAAGTAGCTTGAAATAGAATTTTTGTTACAAGGTGGTAACTTCCCCTCTCCTCACACAAAATAATCTACAATTTGTTTACAGTGCTTCAGTTATATATTGATCCTTCCAGTCACTTTGAAAATACAGAGGATTTAAGCACTAAACCATAGCTCTTTCAATGCATGATGCATTCCATCATCCCATCATCAGTATTCTGTGTGCGGCTGTCCTGATTCAGCCACTGGCTCCCCTGCTGCAGATCCTGTAATTTGAATCATGCGTAATAATATATTATCCTACTGGGGGCCTTCTTTCAGTAGGAGAGTGGTTTTATACCTTCTGCTCTAAGAGAACTGTTGGCTCCTTGCCACCTCGTAGCCATTATTCACAGAGGCAATCAAGATAGTCTTCCTTAAGGAATAACATCTGCACAACTGCATGTGCCAGAAATATTAAGCCTCCCCTCACGTTATAAATTTGGTTTTCTTGGGAGGAGAAATATTTGAGAATACTGAAGCAGAAAAGCTGGACATTTACAGGAATTCATCAAAAGTGTATTGAATGTGCCATGTGTTGAAATCCAGGCTGTGAGGACATTTGGACTGGCTAAAGGAGGCAGAGGACAAGAAAATAGAAGCTGGTGGCTATTCTGTGATTTTTTGATAATATTTAATCCAACTCATGTTTTTGACTTAGCTGATGATTAGTGCTGTATTAAAAATGTGACGTTTGCCTTGCTGACAAGGTAATTTTCTAACTAGGATGTTGATGGGATGGTGTCAGCTGGGACTGGAGCTGTGTGTCCCAGGTTGAGAATCTAACCTGATTTGATTCATTCAACAGGATGCAGTGTCAGTAGTGGATGAAAAACAGATACCAAAAGGGACCAAGAGAGTAGAAAATATGAACACTTCACTCAAAGTAGCATATCTCAGAAAAGCAGAATCTGAGAACACGAGTTGTGTTCATACAACATGATTTGTATCTGCAGGGCATCTAAAGGTGAGTGAAAGCAGCTGCTTAGGGCAGAGAAAGAGGAACCCCAGATCTATGCAAGTCTTTCAGCTATAGAGTGTGCACTGCTGCCATATGTAGCAGATACACCAGCACCAGGGCCTACAATTTTCTTTCATTCAGATAAATGTCATCCCTAAAGCATAAAAAAATATCCTGAGGTCTTATTTACAGATATTCTTTTTGTGTAAGCATATAGAGACATGATGTTTTCTGTCCTGTACCAATTGTTTGGCCATTCTTGTTAAAGATAACAGATTTGTCATTTTTGATTTAGGGAAGAGAGAGGGGAAGTATTGGGGAGAGAAAGAAGCAAAATTTGATTTAACATGTTTATTTCATCCTGAAGCTTACATATTTTTCATTGAACAACAGCAATATAACTGTAGCAAATAATTCTACCCAAGATGTGTTTATTTCAGTACTGTTGAGGTATATATAGCAAGGAAGGGTCGTCTTGTCATCACCTCTTGGTTTACCTTCTGGAAAACAGAAATAAAATCTTTAACCTGGCTGAAAAGCAAAATTGTTAATATTTGGGGACTGAAGTTCTTCTGAGACTATAGGAATGATAGTTAAGTTAAGGCTCACCTGGCTGACTTTTAAAAAATCTTCTTAGAGGGAAGACCCTCAAAACCTGAATAATCTGTCATATTTAAAATACTGTACAAAAAGATCATATTTTTTTTAATAAACAAGGGAAGTCCACAGCAATGTGGCTTAGAAATAAGATAAAATTGCAAATAAGGTTGGTGACTGCAGCTTATTTCCTGCGTCATTCCATCTAGAAGAAAGGAAGAGAGCTTCCTAGGCCATTGATGCTTCATTGAAGTGTGTTCTCCATATAGTTATTAAGTTTTCAATAATAGGCATCAATAGGGTAAACAATACAAAAAAATGATTTGATGAATCACAGGAAGACAAATCACCTTCATGAGAGCTGAACTCTGACATGAGGAAACAGACTAAGCAGAGAATGGTATTTGCCACAGTTCACCCTATTTAAAAGAGGAGTTATGTCATTCTGAAGGATGAACCTGAAAGTAACAGCCACTGGAAATTACAACATATTTCTTTTCTACTTCTGTGAACAGAAGTAGACTCTCTTGACTCTCTTCTTCTGTGGTAGCATTTCAGCCTTCTGATAAAAGTCCTAACAAAAAGTCCATTCCCCAGACTTCTTCCTTCAAAAGGCTATTGTTTCAATAGCTGATGTTTCTGAGTAGGACATCTACATGAAGAGGGTATGGACACTCAAAATTGTTTTCTGCCATGGCTTAGTGTATAAGCAACCTAGTTTTTACAATTCAAGCTATACCATTTTTAAGGAAAACAATGAGACTGGACAGCGGAGGTGACACTAATAGTGAATTACTGCATGCACATTTTTATGTAATATCAATTTTTTTTATACTTTACGAGAAGTTTCCTCTTTTCTCAAATTGTCAATATTTAAAGATCCAGTTTCATTGAATCAATCTTTAGAATTAAGGGTGACAATACTAGGAAAACACACTGTCATGGTTTAACCCCAGCCAGCATCCAAGGACCACACAGATGCTTGCTCACTCCCAACCAGTGGGAGAGGTGAGAGAATCAGAAAGGGAAAAGTGAGAAAAGTTGTGGCTAAGATAAAGACAGTTATAGGTAAGAAAAACACACACAAGTAAAACAAAACAAGGGATCCTTTCACTGCTTCCCATGGGCAGGCAGATGTTCAGCACTCCCAGGAAAGCAGGGCTGCATGAAGTGTAATAGTGACTTGGGAAAACCAATACCATCCCTGTGAACATCCTTCCCTCCCGACTTCTTCTCCCAGCTTTATAGGCTGAGCATGACTCCATATAATCTGTGATATCCCTTTGGTCAGTTGGGATCAGCTCCCAACTCCTTGTGCACCCCCAGCCCCCTCACCGGTGGGGTCATGTGAGAGACAGAAAAGGCCCTGACTCTCTGATCTCTGATCACTGCCCAGGGATAACAAAAACATCCCTGTGTTATCAATGCTGTTTTTATCACAAATCCAAAACAATGCCCCATACCAGCCACAATGAAGGAAATTCACTCTACCCCAGCTGAGCACTCTAAGGAATCAGTGACACTTCTACCCTTTAAAAGGGCTGCGCATCTGCTCTTNACTCTAAGGAATCCGTGACACTTCTACCCTTTAAAAGGGCTGCGCATATGCTCTTTTGGAACATGCTTTGTTGAACTGGCTTCAATACTCCATATAAATCAAGACTAGAATACCCTGTATAAATTTAACTAAAGGCAAAGGATATTGAGCTATCTGGCTTCTTTTATAGTCTACAGCAAAAGGTTAGAAATGGTAGAACACTGTAGAAGAATGTCTGCCTTGCTGAGGTTTCTCTAAAAATTTAGAAGTACATACATACATACATATATATATATATATCACTTGGGCATATAAATACTCTTTAAGTACTTTTCTGAGATACACACTCGTCTAAGACAGTGTAGGAAAGAGATCTTGGGTAAACAAGGTCAGTTACTATTTTACTGTGACACTTCAGCTTTCCTCACTTTAAATTAAGCTGTGGGAAATGGAGTGTGGTGGCTCTTCCCTGTATGAGAAAAAACCTGGAAGGGACCCAAAATTGTTTTCTGGAAACAAGTACAGAAAGACTGGTGAATATAGATATAGGAGTCATCAGTTGTTCAAGGACAGTCCTGCAATATTTTAAGGGCTGGTAGCAGAAAAGGGGCTCTTTCTTGGCCTAAATGCTGCCCTGAAATGTCTTTTTTTTCCTGGTGGCTAATGGGAGGGGAGCTGAGCAGTGCCTGCTGCACTACGTCACCCTGAAGGCCCTCAGACAGAGGCTTTGATGTTCAAGGCAGCAAACTGCTGACTTCTGGGGCTGTGTTTTTATTTCTTTGTGCAGTTGTTTTCATTTTTCATGTTACATGTCAGTGTTGTATTGCTCTTGGTGGAAAATTTGGAATCTAGGCATGTTTTATTAATGCACCTACAGTTTTGCATTTTATTCCTGCATTTAAGTGAAAGGAGAAAACATCTTGTTATAGGAAAATCCTTATTGTGATAAATTTAAGGCAATTGTTTTCAACAAGGGAGTTTGAGCTCTGTGTCACTATCCAGCAATTATAAAATTAAGCACTAAGACTTTGTTATGAAAACTATCACTTAATGTTTTTGGAAAATGTCTTTAGAAATATTAAAAAAGTCTCACTGAGTGAAGTGAAAATCATAGAAGAGTACCATGGTTTATAACAGCTTATGTTTGTGACCTCATTTGGGTTCACGGAGCAATGAAGGCTGTCTCTGAAGGGCAAATGTAGAGCAGTACCTTTGCCAAATTCATAGGTTAGATGGCTGGATCAAGGCGGGCTGGATTTCTTTTAACATGAATAAACAAGTCCAAAAGGCCCAATGACACCGATATTTTAAAAACCCCCTTAGATTGGCAAGGTAATAATTAAAAAATATTCGGGTCATCTCAGGCAATGTATAACCATAGACAGGGGTAGAAGCAGACCAAAACAGCATGGAAAGGAGGGTGCAGTTCTGATTAACTATCAGCTGTAACATGAACCAAGTTACCTCGATGGTGAAAGCAGACTTGCTTTGTTAACAAGGTATGAGCTAACTTACCTTTGCAGCCAGCTAATTAGCTGGGATAGATCCCTCATGTAGTTGATAAATTCAGAGATTAGAGATAAATTCAGTTTCACCAGATGGCTCTGCATTGTGCAGTGTATATCCAAAATGGCTAAAGAAAGAGTTGCAAAAGCCGAAATTATCTTGAAAGTCAAAAACTAACCCTCATTCTTGCAATTCCAATCTAGAATCAAAGTGGTTGGAATGAGAGGGAATTTTCTTCACAAAGGCCACATTTTATAAATATTTAATAGATGTTTTATATGACACGCACAAACTTCCCATTCTGACTGGCAGTGTCCAGTTTTGGCAGAGTATACATTTTGTGCAGAATTTTACTTGAAAATAAAAGAGTGAAGGACATTAACTTCGAGGGCAGAAAGCTGGAACTCAACCACTAGGGAACTTAACTGTGCTGCAAGAGCCTATGAGTGCAATGTCATTGTTTTGAAATCTGTTGCTAAACACAACAAAAGCTGTTTTTACACTAGTTGAATCCTTGATGTTGGATGTTTACATAGCTGGAAATAAGTTTAACAAGTATGTATGGAGATAGAAAAATGTCCCGATCACAACCTGGTCAGTGTCTCAGAGGTGCAATCAAGTCTTCTTGTTCACAGCAAAGATAAATTGGTATTTTTGTCTCTAGATCTGTTCGTCTGTAGTTTGTAGGACTCAGAGGAGCAAGAAGCTTTGGACTGAGGCAGCAACACGAGGATGACTGACCTCTAATATGGGGTTGTAGCAAGGAGGCCAGGCTCACCTGCTCCTGTTATTAGCTGCTTGATCCTTGGGATTAAATTTTGCCCAGCCACTAACAAATCTAATGGACTATTCTTTTAAATACATCACAAAGGAGATACAGAGTATGGGGCTGAAGAGAGGCCAGGTAGCTATAAGAAACATATTTAAAACATCTGGGGCTTTGGGGAAAGGTGGAGTGGTGTTTGGTTCTACTAGTGTTGGTATGAGGAAAAAAATCTGGATGACCTGTCCTGAAAACTACACTGTAGCTGATTTGTGACCATTTTAGTGCATCTGATCTAGTGTGCAGAATTTGTGATGTCTTGCACATGGTAGAGTGGGTGGGGAATTTATAGCTCTGCAACGAAAATTGCTGTTTCTGTAAAATCTGAGCTAGCTTTGGGTGGTGCTTGTTACCAAAAATTTTCAAGTGTAGTACAGGTATGGAATGCAAAAATTGTACTCTCAAGTCTTCTCAAAACAAATAAATAATCACCTAATAAAAACTTTAATTTGAACTGACAAAAGTGCACATAGCAAGTTCTGTTTTAGGATGTCATATTATCAGAAGAGGAGTTGGGCTTGTGATCACCCTTATGATCCACGCCCAAGACAAGGAACAGGAGATATATTAATACATACTCACAAAAAGCATGTATGTATACAATGGAAAATTTCACCTCAGGACACTCCTGACTGCAAAAATGATCTTTGCTCCAAAAATTGCCTTTATTTAAAGAGTGTTCAGTCAGATTCATGGATGAAAAACCTGTGAAGGACTGTTAAACACACTGGTATTACCTCTAACTCAGGAAATCCCTGACATGCTATGAAGTTATAGCAGGGAAGTATCTCTGTGTTTGTGTGTCCTTACTTTTTTCTCTTAGGCATCCATTCAATTTTTCTCAGTGCCACCTTCAGGAATCCATTGACTTTAGCTATAATACATAAAATGCAGTTGTGCACATGGTATATGCGCAAAACCAAAACCAGATAGCCACTAAATTGTTCTTTTTAGGGAATTTTGATGGTGCATAAAATAAAGTGGAAACACTGTTGTCAATTAAAACAAAATATTTTGGGCTCTTGAATGTTCAGAGGTGTTTACAATTTATTGGCAAAGTTGAAATATTTCTGCATTTTTAAATCCTTTTGGAATATCCCATTCAACATCAAATTTTTTAATTTGCCATATTTTGACCATCTTGGTAATAAAAGAAAATCCAACGAGGTAAAACACCTTGCTATGTAAAAATTTATTCTGTTGAGAATTTTTAGCAGGCTGCTATATTGGAGTGTAAGGCTGTATTTCCTTTTTCTATTAACTGAGGGACACTGACTTGTCCTAGAGCCTGCCCATCAAATACCTATGAAACAATCACTACATGTGTGAAATAGCTTCTTCTTAGATTTCCATTAATTTCTCCCAGGAAATTTATATTCTATGGCTGTTTCCTGTAGATTACTTCAATTAGTGTAAGACTTTTAGTGAGAGGCAGTCATAATGCTTTGGATTTTTCAGTTATTAACATATCATTCATGGTAATACATGCAAATCTTGACAATGATGTAGATTTACTGTCCGAGCAGAATGGGCTAAGTACATGTAAATGTACATATTTTTAGTAAAAGCTCTCATTGTTAAACCAGCTGCTTTAATTGGTCTACAAAATTGAAATTATTTCCCTTTGTTTCTTCTCCTGCAAAATACAGGCATAGAATTAAGACTATGATGATGATTGCCAAGCTGAAAAAAAATATTTACATTGAAAACAAAACCCAAGCACTACTTAAAGCTGAAAACAAGAATATAAGGAATGACAATCTGTTAGTTTTTTGTAACAAAATATATTTCCACTTATGTCACTGAAAACCAACAAAATGCTAAGTGTAGTTGCCGCAATTTTTAGAAAGTTACAATAATCAGAGAGATCTGGAAAATTCTGGGGTTTGGTACTTCTGTGAAGATGTTTCTAAATAGTCAATATTGTGTCATTGTAAAAAAATATAATAATTACATTTGCAAATTGTTTCATGAGTTCTTTTTGAAGACAGTCTGTGGTTCTGCTTCCAATCCAGATTTGGAAACCAACATAAACATGAATATTGATGTGAATGAAAACCATTATGTTGATAGAGTTGCATAATTTGAGTATGCATATTCATTTTCTGGTATGTATTTGAAACTATATTTATGTATTTTCTAAAAAAATTGTCTTAACTGACTACATAATGTCCTGCACCACAGCTGTGTTTTCCTGTGCCATTCTGACACATATCTGAGATAGTCTGGAATTTTATTGCATTATCAGTCATTTTCCCTGCAGGGGGCAAGGCTAATCACTTGTCCCTTATTGGCTTATGTAGAAGATGTGAGATATTTGAGGTAAAACTTGCCTTCCTGTGCTGTGTGTTTGCTCAGAGCCCAGGGCAGGGGCCAGGGGAGCATCCAGGGGTTCACACTCTGCAAGTCACACCTGCAGTGGTGTCAAGGGAAATGGGCACAGTAGTTGGAGAAATGTAATAAAGAAGGTTTCCAGAACTCTGCCTACTGTCTTTGGTGCTTCTGGCCTCCTGGTCTTTTAGAAACATGGCTACGACAGGGTGTGGGTGCAGCCTGAAATGCCAGCCCAAACAAGGACTGAGCAGTCACTCTGATCCCTGTCCCTTGTCTGAAGTCTCCAGCAACACATGAGCAGGTGTGGGGAGCGGTGGTGTGTGAGACATTGTGTCACTGGCAACTCTATGTGTGGCCTAAATGACATTTCCTTCCTTCTTTAATCTACCTGCTTAGCCTCCTTTTACCATTGTTTCTTTTACACCAGTGCCTGTGGAATACAGAAATATATGTCCCCACTAAAATATGTCTCTAGGAGAGAGCTGGGTACAAATACACCTCACAACCAGTTCCCTCATACCCCTGATGGTTAGGCTCTCCTAACTCGTAGGTGCATTATTCCTTTTCTCTCCTTTCTTTTAATAGTTCCTGTTACCTGTAGTGCTTGTTATTAGTGTGACTTATTAATATTTTTCAAAGACTTCTTTGTAACTTTCAACTCCTCACACCTTCCTTACCAATGCAGTTATTATTTGAATCTTGATATTCATTGTAGCAATCAGAGCAATGCCTTGACATCACTGCAGACCTAAAGGAATCATGAGCTTATATTGTTTCTCAACAATGATTTAGACAAAAACCCTTTCTAAATGACAAAAAAAAGTAAAAAATAAACAAAAGCAATACAGTTCAGTGTGTTAAGAACAGGATGTTAAGGATTGGAATGGACCTAAAAACTCATTGAGTTCCACGTGCCCTGCCCTGGGTAGGGATATCTTCCACTATCCCTGGTTGCTTAAAGCCCCATCCAACCTGGCCTTTAACACTTCCAGGGATAGGACAGCCACAGCTGCTCTGGGCTACCTGTGCCTCACCACTCTCACAGGAAAGAATTTCTTCCTAATTTTTAGCCAAAATTTCATATTTTTTATTTCAGACCCATTGCTCCTTCTTCTATTACTGTAATTCCTGATGAAACCAGTCTTCACCTTTCCTGTAGGCCCCTTCAGATACTCCAAGGTTGCTATCAGGTCTCCACACAGTCTCAGTATTTATGTCACAGCAAACTCTGTCAGTTTCTGTACTTAAATCTCTCTTTATTTCTTGAGAATGTGGACATTCTCTGGTTGTTCAACATTAATATTGTACACAAGAACATGTTGATTATTCTCTACATTCATGTTAATAACTTGTCCCTATAAGTGGTGTTATTTTGCTCTATTCAAAATCTTTTAAAAATGCAGTTCATTACACATTTCCTAAGAAAGGATGTAAATCAAGGATGTTTGACTCACAGTGCTGAAGGATATGGAATCACCTGTAATCAGAGATCTCTCTGTTTTTCTAGACTCTTACATTCTCTTTTCTGATCTATGTTAGTAAGGTGCACTCCGAAAAAGTGGTGCAAGTATATAGAGAGCATTACTTTGAAGAATTCAACTAGTCATAAACCTTCAACTAGTCATATCCTTTACCACATATGGGAAAGGAAGGAATGGAAAATATAGAACTGATTTTTAAGGAATTACCTCTTGAGATAGTCCATTTATCAACTTTTTTCCAACTTTTACATACAGCTGATGAACTAGACAATTTGCTCTCTCTCTTCTTTTTACTCAGCGTATTTTGAACTTTGATAATAGCGAGTTTATTTCCCTCTGTATTTAAAACAATTCAGTCCATTGGTTCTGTCCTCTCTGTTAGTGGATTGTTTCAGCAAGTCTCTCAGTGTGCATCTTTACTTTGATTATGCTCTTTCCATCCAGTTTAAAGGAATTAGATGGATTCTCCAGGGAGCTCAAGTAACTGGTTTGTTTTGTTGAGGTAATTCATTCATTGGTGAAAAAATGGAACACCAGCCAGGTAATATAGGAGCATACTTGGATTCCTTTTTCACTGTGATAATCCTTGAAAATAAAGCCTTGTATCATGTAAATTCATGCAGAATTATAGAGCTAAGTGCATCTGGTAAGCAACAGGCAGCAAGTCAGCTCAGGAAAAAGTGTATTTACTGCAGGCAAAGGTCCTGTGAATTGCTTACTTAACATAAAACAGTGCAAGAGGCCTCCAAGGAAATGTTTGAAAGAAAGAGGAGTTTATGTCACAAGTCAGTTTGAAAAGGGTTGGTGGGGGTTTTTTTAATCTCTTTCACCTGATAATCTGAAGCATCAACAGCTTCTTACAGTATGGAAATCTCAGTGTTAGATGTTTTCTCCAGTACGTGTGTTAACTTCTGTGGAGATAGTTCTAAATTTTTAACTTGCAAGAATTCACACTCCTTTCTTGTTTCCTGGACAGAAACATGCCTCCAGCTTCTGTAGTTTACCCCCTTTGTTAGTTGCAATATTCCTTGCTGCATAGATAACCTTAATGTTTATTTTTTTTCTACTTAACCCTGATAGGCAGCTTAAGCTATTGTTTATCCTGTGTATTTTTGGCCAGATGCTAGAAATCCTGATAAAATCCCACATCCAGAATCTTTGAAAAATAATGCATGAACATGCAATTCTAGTGGTGTGCTTTCCTGTTGTATGTGGATAAAACACTTTAATGAACCTAAAGAATTTCAACTGGTTGCACAGACCACACTCACACAATAAAACAATATGCTTTGTGTTCACCTTTATTGAAAGAATTAACATATATTTGATATTCGCTAATATCCATTCCAACTCCTGTTTCACTGAATAATGGGTCAGTTTCATCCTTTCTGTTCAAATCTGGGATTCCTGGGACCTTGGAGAATGAAACATTCTTTAAAGGAATTACCATAGCATCACAGACTGGTTTGGGTTAGAAGAGACCTTAAAAATCATCTCATTCCAACCCCCTGCCATGGGCAGGGACACCTTCCACTAGGCCAGGCTGCTCAGAGCCCCATCCAACTCAGCCTTGAACAGTTCCAGGGATTGCCTCACTTTCATTTTAATCTCTTTTGTTGTCAACTCTCTGCTTCACATGATGTCTGAAAAAGTTTTTCCATTTGTTGGTAGCCTCAAATGCATTCAGTGACTGTTTATTACAGCAACACACAACAGGCAGAGGGAGAAACCAGTGCATTTTGCTAAATTAGCTATTGGATTTGCCTGGCCCAACCTGACAGGAAGCTTCAATGTCACTTGTGACAATGCTGGGAACTGCTATTTAAAAAAAACAAGATCATTTTCTCATGACTGTATGTAATCTTTATAGCGGCACCTAAACATATTAATGACTTTCACAGGTGAGTTTATTTCTTTGGTTTTATTGTAAAGATAATGTAATTTATTAGCTGTTACCTGGTGAGTTGCTCTGTTCAGAGATGAGTTTTGGAGATAATACCAGGCATTGCTATCTTCTGGTAGAGGAAGACTGCCATTTTTGCTTGTCTTTTTTGTCTCTTAATTTATTTTGTGTTTTTATTGAATTTACTGTTATGAACAATTGGTGAATAACAGCCAGCCTTTAACAGCACTAGAACTATGTCTCCATGTAGATTTTTATGGTCATGTATAAAAATTGTGTCTAGCTTTTGCATTAAAAGTTAGAGTATATTGAGAAAGGATACTTGAAATACTATTTTTTGTGTGTATGTGCTTATAATATTTATGTTCTTTAGTAATACTTAGGAAGAGCACAAGTGAAGGAACATCTGATGTTGAAGAGAGCAAATTACCTAAAAGTACTAATTCCATTTAACAATGTAGGATGAATGTATGTTGTTAGAGGAATCACAGTCAATAGTTCTGTGATTTGTTGGTTTTGGTTTTTTTTTTTTAGTGAAAATAGACTAGGAATAAACAGTTTAAACTTGACTTGTGCCAAGAGACCAGGTACGAGTAAGAAGTCAGGGAACACCTGCATTGGTTTTGTACAAAAACTCAGTCAGGCTCATGTTTGGCATGCATGCTCTGAGTAAGTACTATGTGACACTAAGGACTTTTTAGTTCTCATTTCCTGACTTGCTCAGTACTACAATGCACCATCTTGATCTGTTTTCTGTGAAAATAGTGCTTGAAATCTTTCACACAAGCATTTTCCTGGGCTGTGTTGGCCTAGAAGAATAAGAATCCTAGAAATTTTTTGGGACATTTGAAAAATCTTCCAGCCTGAGAGAAAACACTGTATTTAGAGAGAACTTACTGAAAAACCTAAAAAAACTCATACTATAATGAGCTGCTAGAATTAGTTGAAAAAATGCCTGGAGAGAATGAGTAAAAAAAAAACCAAGGCAATGCCTGTGTGTGACTGGCTCAGCTTTTCTCTTCCAAAAAGAAAGAAACAATCAAAAACTGTATGCAAAAAGTTCTTAAACTTTTAAGGAAAAATTTTAGCCCAAATTAAAACATTTGGGTGTTTTTATAGATATCAGCAAGGTAAACAAAATCTTTACTAGGGACACATTTCAATTAATTAATTGACATGTTTCTTCCTTCAGCTTTTTTGTTAAATCAGAAATTGAATGTATTTTGTTCAGTTTGTTTCTATGTAGGCTCACATGTGAAGGGAGTTCTAGCACCTATTAGAAATCTTTTGGATACGATAATATAGGAGATTTACTACCACATATTTTTATGGATAGTAATTCAATGATGGAAAGGATATATTCCTTCAGAAAGAGTGGAAAGTATTTCTCTCATGGCACTATGCAGCATTTCAGATGAAGCACAAATAATTGTGATGGATAAATGAACACACAAAGATTGGGAAAAGTGGATAGCGGTATGTAAGCCTTTGTGTAGTCTCAGAGAGTGTGTGTGGCTGCATGTCTAATGTTTTTGGGGGGTGGGTGTTAAGTTTTAATGCTCTTAGGAAGATGGACCAAGGAATACCAGAACTCCTGTGGCAATTTCATTTGTGAAGAGTTTACTGCTGTAACAAAGCAGTTGTACTCCAAGGCCACCTCTACACACAGGTCTGTCACAGGTAGACTCATGGATTAAAATAAAGGATTTCTGCCTGTGGGAGTAGTGTCATTTTATGTCAGCACTTTGACTTCTGGCTTCCTTGTCCTTTCCCTTCTACTGGGAAAACCTAATGTTCACACTTACATTGAATCCCTTTTGGAAGATTCAAGATAACTATAAGGCAACTCCTGGCTAGTGAAAACGAGTTGTGGTTGTCATATAAGAGAGCAAAGCTTGTTGAGGTCAAAAGGCAAATTCAAGTTCCTGTAGCAAAGCTTTTTCGATCTGATGGCTGTTCAGGGTATGAGCACAACTTTTCCTTGTTGTGCATGTCAAAGCAAGAGATGTCTTCTAGCCAGAAATATCCACGGAACCTTCACCAATATACCAGTATTTTGTGACTTTTTTTGTGGTTTTTTTGTATTTGAAATCTTCTGTGAATGCAACATTTCTATGTTGTACAGCAAAAAAAGGCAAAGGACTGGGAAAATTGATGAAGAAAGGTGATTTGATAGAAAAATGATTATTGAGTAACATAGAAAATGGGTTTGGGAAGAGATAAAAAGGCAAATTTCCCTGAGAAATCAGAGCTACTAGCAAACAAATAATGTCAGATTTGGAAGTAGTAAAATTATTAATTTACATTATTTTGGAAGTTGTTTCCATAGATTTTATCATAAACTCTCCTAATGCACTCTGATTCTGCTGTTTTCACTACAGTCTCTGGCTCTAATTAAAGCAAGGACATCTGATTTTGGAACGTGATTGTTACCTTGGAGCTGTTCTTCTGGACTCTGTTATGATTTGTCAAAACCTTCTTTAGTATGCCTAATTTTGCAAGAAATCTTGTGGGAAGCTGTTCCTTGTTATGGGATTTTGGCATCTGTTCTTCATAATCAGGAGCAAAAAGTGCTGAGACCATGAAAGGAAGCTGGCAGTCAGGTTAGGTAGATGGGAGGGGGACACGTTTTTCTCATCTAGAGAATATCCCTCTTTTTCCCTGTGTGCAGCACGCAGACATTGCTGGCAGGAAAATGGATATTTCAGCAAAGCACCCAAGGGCTCTGTGTCTCTGGGGGCACAAAATTACCTTTTTATGTTCTACAGGTGGTTCCTCCATCAATGTCAGGCAATGTAGTTTAGTGAACAAACCTGGTAACTTTGAGCTGTCTGTGTGCTACTACTACTCCATTGACTCAAAAATACTCGTATTTCACAAAATGCTAGAGTAAAACTAATTGTTATTTTTAAAGGATAATTTGTGGAGCTTTTTGTTTTGTTATAGAGGATCATGCCTTGGAAAAATCTTTTCTCCTTTTATTTTTTGCTCTTGTTAAGAAGAAAGGAAGAGGCAGGGAGATGAAATGGTGGCTTCAGACCAAAAATGCTATTAGCCTATCCTTCCTTCTCAAGATAAGTGACTGCATAAGTACTATTTATTTTCCAAAGTAGAAATCAGAGAATGATTTTTTTTTTTTTTTGTGAATCCAACCACTATTGACTGTAGCTTTCTTGGCTGGATCTAAAGTTGGGTTTAATTGCTATTATGGTTTTAAATTACTGATTTCACTTTTATTTGTTGAAGTCAGAGCTTTTTGTATTTATCAAAGGAAGGTTGCATGAAGAGATCATAGCAGACATAAGAGATTAAACCCCTAGTCTCAATTCAAGCTTTCAATGCACATATTGTCACTAAAACTGTTTCTTTTCTCTTCTTTGATTTGCTGTACCTAATTAATTATAATGTGCAGGCAATAAAAATCTCCAGCTTTTATTATTAAGCTTTGTGAGTTAGGGCCATACTCTACCACTTTCTCTCACTTTGAACAGTCCCTTTACACAAGTAATTGTACTCTTGCAGTGATTGAGATTATTTACATGGCAGGAAGGGACTCAGGCAATGAGGATGTTTGATTCCAGACTTGAATAATGAGAGTAGATGCTTCGAAAATGTTTAAGTAGGTGGGTAGTGTGGCAGTTTTTACAGATGTGTGATGCAGAAGTTAAAGCCCTCATTATTTGAAAAGCAAAAGATAAGTGCCTTCACCTTGGAAGGGCAACACAATATCCATTCCTGAATGCTTCCAGCATTGGTCTCAGTTCTGAAGTGGGAATCCAGTTGATGATCACTGAAATCAAATAATCCAGCTTTCTGTTCCCATTCATAGCAAGTAAAATGCATGGTGGAAAAATCTGTTAGGGCAATTGTATTCATCCATTACATTTTTGGAAAATGGAGCATTCTCAATCTTCCATCCTTTCTCATGTGTGCCCGTAGGCAGACCTGTCATTTCACTGACCCCACCTGCCTCGTGCTTCCCTTGTCCATTCAAGTTTAACTGGCTGCTGGGAAACTTTCACTGCTAGTGGTGGCCATTGAGATGTGTGATGGAGTGAAAATTAGAGTTGTGTGGGCAATATTCCCTTTTAAATCTAAGACAGGTTTGCTCAAAATTTAGCCATCTTCTGCCAAACTTGCTAGTTGTGTAAGGCTTTGTTTTAGGCTCTGGCAGAGGTGGCTGAGGGTTTTCAGTTTGCTGTGGTTTCTTTGAGTGTCTTTGGTAGAATTTTTGGTTTCTTGTATTTTTCACAGCATCACCTTTCTAAAAACACCATAGTAGCTCTTGAATTTTGTACTGAGATTATCATCCTTTCTAGCTCTGAATTTAATTTGCAAAGTGATAAAAATGATAAAAATACAGACATTTATTGTTAAGACTTAATAGTAGTGGAGAAATCTCTCCCAGAGCTGTGGCATTTTTAGTTCAATCTATGGAGTTAATATTTCTGGTTTTGCCAGGTATCCTTATGGGAAAAGAAATCCAACTTTACGTGTAAGTCTGGTGATAGCATGACTTAAACATATGCTGGAATGGGCTATAATTGTGTGCCTGGAGGTATTCCCCTCGAGGTTCAGACTGTCCTATAGCTACCCTTGCTATTATATACCCTACTCCTCTTAGGGGTCTCATTTTTTTCTGGAGGTAAAAAATCAGGTTAATTCATAGTCTTTCTGTTTATGCATAATCATGAAGTTTTTCAAATGAAATGCTATAAAGTATGATAGGTCCTCAGAAAAGCACTGCATTTATGAAAAACATTTTAGCATGACTTCTTTGATTGTATATGCAAGTAATAAGCATTGGAAGAACTGGCACCAAGTTCCTGACTGCATTTTTAGTGGCTTCTTCTACAGTGTTCTAAAGAACAAGAAAATAAAATGGATTTAAAACTGCATTATTAAGGCTCACAGTTCCTAGCAGTCCCTTTTGTAAAAGCAATGGGCCTATTGTATATTTTTGGAAACCATAAGCAGAATATAGCAACTATGCTGTTAACACTTCCAAAACTGTTATTATATTAAAAAAGTAAACAAAAGAAAGACCACATGCAATTTATTTTTTACAAGAGGACTGTGTGTGGTCCACTAAGTAATAATAATATGCAAAATAAAAAAAAAATCTTCTAATAGTCAGCTTGGGACTAGTGGAGGTGCTGGTACATATTAATCTTTCTGCCTAAGAGGTTGTTAGTAAGAGAAATTAGGCTCTGCTACTTTGACTTTTTCTGTGTTATTGAAGGGTTTGTATGTAGAAATGTGCATTTATCACATGGTTCCATGACAGCTCCCTTTGGAATACTCAAACTATTTCAACAAACTGAATCTTTATATTCTAGAGTGTTCCTTAATTCCAACGACTGGGTCTCTTACTTCCCAAACGTTCAGGTCAGGAGCCATGAACCTTTTACCTTTTAGAGGCTCTGGAGTGCTGCTCTAGAGCCAAGGTACCTTGCCTTCCCAGTAACTTGGGTGACTCTTTTCTGGGCTTACAGGACAGTCTTAGTTTGAACTACCACATGTGACTGAACCATAAACTAACAGGCATTCAGTCTTTGTCCCAAACAAAAACTCGCTTTTATTTCAAACAGTGTAAGAACTAAAGTACTGTATTTCCACACCTTGTTCCATCACGTCTCTCAGTGAAAAAAGCTAGAATTGATTATGGCACCAAGAAGTCTTCATTTCTCCTTTTCAGTGTCTTCTAGAATGTGATTTCTCCAGTCATGTTTCTCTTCCTCTCCTTCAAAGGAAAAGGAAACCATCACTTCACTTTCTAAGTTCTGGTTATTTTTTGTTAGATGACCTTCTGACTGGTCTGATAAGATGATTAAAAAGTACCTAATTATCTAAAGTATGGCTAACTACCCCTCTCGTGCAACAAAAATCAGGAAGACACTACTACTCCTCTTTTCCCAAAGGATATTCAATAAATTATTCACAGAAGCTTTTGTCCAAACGGTATTCATGAAGATTTACTTTTCCCTCTCTGCCAACCCTGTCTCATTTATCCTGCAGATGAGAATTTTCTCTTCTTTTGATACAGTGTTCACAAAGACAACATGGGAAGACAAATGTGTTTCATTCTAAAAGTTCTCAGGGGCAGGTACACAGAACTGATGTGGTCAGGGAAGTCAAGCTGTCCTTAGGGAAACCTGTAGGAATATGCAGGAATGCTTCAATTGATGAAGTGGATGAACAGGAAGCTCCTGGACAAATTCAAGCACAAAAAGGAAGCCTGCAGAGAGCAAGGGTAGGCAGCCTGGGAAAAATACAGAGAAATTGTCTGAGCCACCAGGGGTCAGGTTAGGAAAGCTAAAGTCCTGATAGAATTAAATCTGGTCCAGGACATCAAGAACAGCAAGAAAAGCTTGTAAACTACAGACTGCTGTAGTTATGGGCCCAAAGATTTAAGCTGTGGCAAGCTCCATTGGTGTTTGGATTTGTTTCTTCACCGCTGCATTAGCAGCTCTTTGCAGCACTGGTATCTTACCCCACTGGGGCTGCACTGGTAAAGTGGTGTGCCCAGACTGTGAGGACACACCCTGACACACAGCAGTGGGGGCAGATTCTCTCCTGAAAGTGCAGGCTGTGGAGCAGAGGCCACATCTAGTGAAGAAAGAACAACCCCTCCTCCTCTTAGGTCAGGGGCTAGGAAGGATGTAAAGCATTTTAGCCTCAGCTTTTTTTGTTACATTGTAATAAGATTTTACCAACCTTAGCACTTATGACATTGCAGGTACTATTCAAATCATTTGCATAGAATATATCAACCAAACTGTATTTTAAAATAAATTACATGGATCAAATTAAAAGAATTAGTACAGAATAAGGCTGGCTGCCAGTGAGCATCCTCTGGCTTCTACATCTCATTTTTAGACATAAATTGGAGTGTTTCTGGGGCAGTCCAGCTTTCCAACATGTACATCTCAACAGGTCATTTTCCTAATTAACCTTCATTTGCTCAAGAGGAGGGGTCCAGCACTGGCCACCACTCGAATTGAATATTTCATATACTGATAGTGGAAGACATAGGTATTAAATCTCTTCCATAGCGATCATCATTCTGTGTCCTGGATTACTCTTGACTTAAAACAATTACCCTTTTTATGTACTACTCCTTTTGAGACAAGAATTCAAACAGAGAAGAATAATGCCCAATACATTCAGAAAGCTCCCAACACAGTAAATCTGCCCTAGATATTATTTTTGGTTTTATTATCAAGTTGCATGGGTTTCAAGGCATGACTGTTGTTTCAGTGCCAGCTAGAAAAGTGAAGACTATCTTGATCTGTCCTAGACAGCTACATTTGTGTGATAATTTGTGTGTTGCTGGTTGAGAAAACTTCCATATATATCAGGTGTTAGTACTTTTTATAATTCAATTTTTTCAAAATTTCATCACATCTGTGTTCTTTGATCTATAAAGTAGCTCTCTCAGTAGACCCAGAGCTGAGGATGCTCATGGTGGCCATGCACCATGATAGCCCTGCTGTTCTTCTGCTTCTACCTTTCCATTTATGCACTTATTTTTGGCAGATCTTGAGCTTCAACAGCATTTGCTCCACCACTTTTCATTTGGATCTGCCTGCCACTTTGTTTTTATTTCATTTGGTTTCTACTTCACTCAGCAGCTATGCATCTGCCCTTCCCAAATTAATGGATTGGAAAGGGCTTTCCATCAATGATTTATTTTCCAATTCCAACAATCTTGAAACATAGAGGGGTGAAATTGCATTTTCAAATAGTCCAGAAAGTTGCTAAAGAGACTGAAAAACTTTGTTCAGCATTCTCTTTTAAACATATTTCTCTGTGACTGCTTCTGTCCTTCCCCTGCTCACTGTGATAAGTTGCTTAACTGCATGTTGCTTATTAAGCATTCTGCCACATGTAATTTCTAGTTCTAAACTCTACAAATACAAACTTAATGTTCTTGGAAATAGCTGCTTTTGCTTGTGCCTACACATGGTGATGTGAGTAACAAGTTATTTGTATTCTTAACTTCACAAGTAAAATTTTCACCTCCTCTAAAGAATTCATGCTTGAATACCAATACTTCAACATCCAGTAAATATAGCAACAGCTACCACTTGTGTCATTGTTGATGCATGAGTCTTTCTTTTAGTTCCCCTTCCTATATATCATCTATTTAGTATTCCCCACAAAGCTGATGAAAGCCAGCATTCTGTTTCTTGTTTCTGTGCCCACAAGTGAGCTTGCAGTGTGTCAGACAATTTGCTTCATGCTAAGGTAGTCAGAAGCAGGAAATTAAAGCAAGTAATTCTGTTTGGTTTCAGAATAAATAGTCAAATTGTGTTTATGTGCAAAGAAAGCAAGATCACTTCTAAATAAACAGAATATTTCCTTTCAGATATTTCCAAACAGAAATGATCCTGCCATGTACGACAGAGGGTATCGGCTTACGCAGGACTTCTAAAGACATGGTGCCCCTCAGTCCTGCTGGACTGGCTGAGTCCTGGTTTCAGATATCTGTGAACCACAGCTAAACTGAATAGCTTTGGCACTCCTCTACTGTTGTGTTTAAACTCCTGAAAGCACACAACAAATTTCTGCTATCTGCTAGCAGAGAGAAGATTTTCAACTTTTATACTTTATATTAATAAAGAAATAGGATTGGGTTGTTATTTTTAGTTCAGGCATGTAATTGTCTGTGCTGTTTAATTGTTTGTGTGCTCCCTGACACAGTTTTGGCCTGTGGCTCAATCTGTCCCAAGCAATAGCTCAAGCCAAGTAACATGATATGACAGTATGGATATGCATCCTATTTTTAGTGACCAGAATTAACAGTACAGTTGTGAGTCTCACCATTCTCTCCTCTGGAGCTCAGGCTTTCCCTTTAAGACAATGCAATGCTTCCTTTGGTCCTCCAGTGCCCCTCTCAAAGAGCAAACAGGCTGGACTGTCAAGGTAAAGGCTAGACTTGAGCTGTCTTCCAGGCTTCTTCTTTATCCACAGCACAGGGACTCAAATCCAAGGAGGTGGTTTGCATAGGAGCCTTACAAGGAATAGTAGAAATCACCTTGCACATCCTCTTTAAGAAGTCTGCTTAAATTCATGGTGTTTTGGTGGGNCCAAGGAATTGTTAGAAATCACCTTGCACATCCTCAGAAGTCTGCTTAAATTCATGGTGTTTTGGTGGGATTTTTGGTTGGTTTGTTTGCTTTCATTTAAGCTACTTTGCTTTCATATATTTTTTTTAAGGAATTTCTGTTTCCTTTTGCGATTCCAAACAGCAACATTACTCATCTCATGACAGTCCTGCTGAGAGTGAGATGTTGAAGTATTCTCTTCAGGTTATTGATTTTTGAATAGAATGCCAGCAAGCAAAGCAACTTCACAGAAATATAATTTTCATGTAGATTTGAGACTACCAGCTATCTTACCTAAACATGGGAAAGTCCATTTGCTGCTAGAAAATAATTTCTGCCACCATAAAATGAGTGAGAAAAGGCGATAGAACAAATTAGGAGTTGCTTTACATTGTGGAGAGATAATTGATAAACCTCATAAACCTACCTCCAGCACTGGATCCTATTTTATTTAGGCTCTCCCAATAGTATTGCCACAGCACTGTTTTTAGTATTATAACTGAACTGAATGTTTTTTTCTGAAAGGACAGAAGACCTAAGTCAGTCTGTTTTCCAAAATACTATATGAATTTTATAGCCAAGTATCTCAGCAAAACAATGGGCAAAAAGAAAAACATCCACCCCTCTTCTATGATCGACTCCCCGAGAGGAAAAGATAAGAAATATCAGCATATGCTAAAAATAATTTTAAAAAATAAGAGGAAACAAAACCCTCAAATCCACAAAGCATTTCAAACATCAAGGCTTGCAGTTAGTCATAGCTTAAATAAATGCTAGACTCTCAGAGATGCTGACCACCCACAGCTCCTAAAAGATGTTAATCAGCAGTTTGACTCAGAAATTAAGTAGTTTTCACATGATTTTAAAGTTTAAGCAGTATTGTTTTAAATGTCGTATGAGAAAATTTAATCATGTTCCCAGATTTTTGTATTCCCATAATACGACAAGAATTTATATCTAGATGTTGATTATATGCAATAAGCTGTTTAAAAATCACCTGTAAAATACCTTATGCAAGAATGTCATACCATTTAAGTAATGTTTTAAGTTCCATAATCTTCATGAATAAAGGCTGAACATCGTGAACATGCATGACTTTGCCAGCAGTAAACAAATTTCTTTGCTTTGGAACTCTACCATAGATATGTAAGTAATGCCAAACTTAATGTGTAAAGAAAATTTTCTTCTCTTACCTGTCAAGGTTTAACTGTGGACAATTTTTTTTTTCACATCTGCCTATGTAAGTATAAAATTAGGACCTCTTATGCACCTTTTAAACTTCTGTATTAAGAGCAGAAATAAGCCCAGGAGACCTCATGTTTATGTTAGGTAACAGAATTGAAAGGAATTTGGGGTTTTTGGTGTCCAAATGAAGCTGTCACAGGAAATAAGATGGCAAATTTGTTATAAATGGATCTGCATTGACCTTAATTCTCTTAGAATGAGGCCCATTGCATTCTTTGCTTGCTTCTCATTACAGAAGTTGTCTTCTAACTCATGTGACTGTATTGACAGTGCTTTTAGCAAACTTTTGATTGGAGCTTTACACTGAAACAGACAGTAAGTGCTCAAATTCAGCTTTCCCTTCTTGAAAGGACATGCTCAGCAGATGAGCTTGGAACTTTTTTTCCATATTGCACCCACCTTCCTGCAGCATTGGTTAGTTTGTTCTGGATGCACAGTCCAAGCACAAGTTGTGATGACTTTTGCATGGCAGCAGGGTCTCTAAGTTCAACTGGTATGACCATATCAGATTTTCCTCCTAGCTTTCAATAGACCTTTGTATTTTTCTGAAGTAACTTTTATCAGCAGTTAATTGCCTCTGATTTTGACAGCTTTCAATTGCAATTTTTGACATTGTTCTGTCATATTCTTCATAACAATGAACATAAAGAATGATGCTGTCTTGGGATACACTTCTACAGTGCTTTCTAGGAGAAATGTCTCAGTAAACAAGTAATGACCATGTTGGGGAAATGAGCTATTTAGATTAGATTCTCAAAGATCTAATGAAAGAAAACAATTAAAACCCTTGCAGATTTTTAAGGCTGACACATGACTTCTGCCATGTTTTCTTTCCTGCTGCAGTTGCACTCCACTTACCTTTGTATGGGTCTTTTTTCAAATCAGAGACAATCTCTTGATGTATAGAAGTGTTTCACCATAACCCAATCACTTCACTTTTTTACTAGCAAGGGAGCATTCTGCTCTTCATTTTAACTTAGTGATTTTTTTATTTGCAAAGAATGTTTTCCTTTGTTATTTTGAAGTTCTATTAAAATTTTTCTCTAAGACAAATTAGATCTACTATGACTTTAAAGTCATCATGACAAACCAGCACTGGGTCTGAGAAAATTTTAAAGTTAAACTATATAACCAATCAGAGATGGCTCTGAGCCCTCTTAAACGTTGACTTCCATTCACAGCAACCTTGTGCATTTTTGGAGCTTGTCGATCTCCAGAGAAAGAAATAGATCCCAAAAATTATTGTGAATTTGCTTTTCCAGATCTGCTTCTACTTGAACTTGCTCACTTTATTGAAAGCAAGCTTGCTCTCCTTGTCAATTCAATTTCTTTCGTAGTCTTCTTTTGGTTCACCTTTCTCTGGATACATTTTAAGTCTCTTGTGTGGGTAATGCTTCCTCAGAGTCTTTTCCAGACTGTGGGATTTGTATTTCAGATTTAGCAACTGGGTGTCTAGTTCATCCCCACTCCTTTTATTTTATTTTTTTTTTTAATTTTCTTTCTTCTTCTCTTTTAGTGGCCAGAGAATAGCTAATGTGCTGCAGAAGATTCTGCCTTGGCTATTTCACTCTTAAAATAGTTTGTTTGACTCTTAAGGACTTCTCAGCACATCTTTTGGTCTGTGGATAGTTGTGTAGAATTCATCCCACTTTGGAAAGAGAGGAAGTAACAGTAAAATTACTGAAAACTTCATTATATGATTTTTTAATTGCAAATAAATAAAAAATATCCATATCTGTTTACTTCATTTGAATTAATGTATTGCTAAAAAACCTAAATTCTACTATGGTACAAATGCATGAATTGAACTCATAGGATTGTAAAAGGACATTACTGAATTTGCAGGTTGGTACTTGTCTCATCCAATAAGTCTGAAAATAATCAAACACCAGAAACTGAAAAAACCTGGTCTGTGATCTTAGAGAAGAATATAATAGGGACTGTCCACAAGATCATTGCAGCTGATGATAATGTTATCATAGATGAATAACATAGTATGGCTTGAAAGGGACCACCTGAGTTCATTTAGTCCAACTGTCTGCTCAAAGCAGGGTTAAATCCTATATTTTCTTTAAACTTCAATAAAAATTCCGGACAATAACAGAATATTTCTATGAAAATAATTTCTAACAGATTCCAAAAGATTGCTGACAATGTTCTGTCACAGATCAAGGTTAGAATGAAAAGTTTCAAATATGACTCCTCTCTTTTGGAATGAAGGGATTCAAAACAATCTCATAGGTTTGTGGGGCTTTTGAACACAATCCATAATCAGAGTGGAAGCTGCCGTTCATCTTCTTGGTAACGAGTGCCATTAAATAAGGTCCACTCTTTCAGAAAGAGTTTTATTTTTATATGCTGTCAGAGAGGGAAGGATAGTGTAGAAATAGGAAAGTGGAACAACCAGTTTTGGAGTTGGGTACTGTCTTTATCTGCACTGAGTAGTGCTTTTCTCTTCTCTAAGCTCAGACTGACTCGAGGAGAATCACGGCAAAGGCAAGGCTTTTACACAGATATCTGGACATGCCATGTCTTTACAGATTGCTTCAAACATTAAGGATAAAAGCATTTGGAGAATCCTTGAAAAAGGTTTCTCAGAGAGGTCGTCAATGTCCCATCCCAGGAAAAATTCAAGGTCAGGTTGGGAGAGGGACTGAGCAAGCTGGTTTAGTTGAAGATGCCCCTGCTCATTACAGGTTGGACTAAATGACCTTTAAAATTCCTTTCCAACACAAACCATTCTTTGGTTTGATTTCAATCCAACATAGAACTTAAGTTTTCTTGTTCTTAAGTGCTCTAGTTGTCCCAGGAGAAAACACAGTTTCTAACTGCTTAGGACAAATTAGGTCTCAGAACCACTCCCCCATGTGACATTCTTGTAGGGTTTAGAGCTGGTTTCATGAGACCTGGAAGAGGAGAAGCATATCTATACCCAGCAGTCCTAATAAAAAATGATCAGCCTATTTCTGACTGTATATGGAGTAACTTATGCCATTGTGCACTTTTTAATAGGTATAGGGGGTCTCATCTCCTCCTTTGTTACAATCACCAAAATTATACAAGTGTGTCTGAAAAAATCCATTGGTAACAACCCGAACTTGTTCTTTCACATCCCAGATTTCAATGTAATCAACAAAAAGTTTATTTATCTTACTTTAGGTGTTTACCCACTAGTTCAATTCAAAAGGAAGATTAGCTTGAAATACCCCTTGAAGCTTTAACTCTGCAGGTTTTACTTTGTTCTTTTTATGTTTAGTTTTTATTTCATGTATTTATTTATTTTACAAAGGCTGTGCAGGGTATAAAGGACAAATGGAAAAGCAATGGGATTTTTAAGATACTGTCTAGATGGAATTTAGAGCAACATATATTTATGTACACCCAGTGCAGTTCAAGGCTAGCTGTTCTTACTCGGTTAAGCCTAATATGATTTCTGGATTTGATTCCTGAACTTTTGCCGGAACTGTCTTTTCAGGCAAAAGATCTCTGATTTGTCAGGTAAAGCCAGTAGGCAGAAGATAAGAAAACACATTCATTAAATTCATCCAGTGGTACCAGTAGTTGTGAATTCTGAAATATCTTTTCCTTTCAATACATGGCTTATTTTTAATTAAATTGGCAAGACTTCAATTATCTTAAGTAACTAAATACATTATGTATTCATTTAGAGACCCTAAACTGAGTCTTAGTGCGAGTTGCACTTATTTTGACAAATTTTAGGCAGAAAATTTCTCAGGGGAGTCCTGCTTTCTGTCATTCAAAAAGCTTTTATAATCATTTAGTCCAAAATGGTGATGTAGGCCGAAGTTTGAATCCCTGGCATATTGCTATAATGCTGTATTAGCTTAATCCTTCATTTTCTTGTCAATTAAGGACTTATCTTTATTCACAGATTCACTTATCTGTTATTCTTAGAGTATTTTAATGCTAGTAGTTAAAATCCCTTTGTTTATGGCAATAAGGCACCATTCAGTTTGTGAACTTTATAAAACCAACCTCTGCCAATTTTGCTGTTTGAGAATTGCTGTAAAGAAGTGTTCCCACAGTAATTACTTATTCCAGAGATGTTCACTAAAGAATGAAGTAAGGGGAAAGTGTATAAAACAATTGTGCACCGAGGCAAGTTTTACCCAGCACCTTCCCAGCAACTACAGGGCATTAAAACAAAACAAAACAACAAAAAAAAATCCTTGCAAAACAGTACACAGAAATCTGTTGTCTTTAATGCAGTTGCATATAGTGACTTTACAAATATTGGCAATTACTTAAGGTATTCACATTTAAATTAGATCTGGCCAAAAGGTTGGGAAAAAGTGAGGGAGAAGGAGCAGGGGGGGTTGGCAACAGCTTTTCAACGTGGGGCTCAGCTGCCCATCATTACTCACTTTCAATGGCTTGGGTCATGGCTGGTGTCACTCATCTTAATACGCATTTAGTGACACTGAAGTAGGAATGGCCAGGCTGAGATAAAGAAATATGCAATAAACAAAAATTGTCACAAAATATTTCCAATTGAATTATTCCTATGGCGCATGAGCTGTTCTTTTTTTTTTTTTTAACTTTATTATATTTGAAAATTTATTTTAATTTTAGGCATGGGGTAGGAAGGGAGTGTGCTATTAATATTCAATGGCAATTGTGGAAAAGTGCCATGAGTTTGTACTTGGAGCATTTCATTTCAGCAGTACTGGTAGAATGCATTTAGACCAGCAAACTGTTGTTGAAAGCTTTGTGAAAACTTTAATGAGGCCAGGAGTTTACCCATGGCAACTGCCCCAGTCACTTCAAGCATCACTCCTGAGAAACAACTAGCAAATCTGGAAGCTTCTATTTTTGGGCTACTTCAGTTGATCTGATCAACAAAATGCATAAAAAATTATTTTAGTTCAAAATAGTGTAAATTCTGCCTTGGAGACTCAGTGTAAATGCGACATCTTTAGTGTAACGTAGGAAAGAAAGCAAAGGAACAAGTCTCTTAAGTTCTATTCACATCTGATTTTTAGTATTAATAAAGAGGTAGATGTGTTCTGCTTCTCTGACTTCAAGGGCCATATTTCTTCACAGGTAATAAGGAGATTGTCTTACAAACTTTGAGATGATTCAATCCTCTTGCTTTTATCTAAGTGAAGAAGAAAATAAAAAATGGAAAAGTGTGCCCGTTCTAGTTCATCTGAAGAAGTTTAAGATTTCTCCTGATGAGCTCCAACACTATCAGGGTGCTTATCTTTTCATTCATTATTGCTGCTTCAGGAATAGAGCTAGGATAAGTGACTAAGCAAAACAAAACTACTTTGTAGTTAGTCAGATCCTGAAGCCTTGGAAGAAAGTATTCAAAGATCCCTTTTTAACAGTAATTTTCCTCAGGAAAAAATTTTGCATACTAGTTTTAAAGACTAAGCTTAATAGATGTCTTCTACTTCTCAAAATATTTCATAACTGAGTAGTAACCAGACTTTAACCTAAAAGACTGGGTTCTCTCATTATTGGTTTTTGCCAAGAATGAACCATTATTCTGTCATTCACTTTTTTGCCTACAGCCTAATGGCAGGGGATGACCTGGTGCTACATTTTCTGCAAGATGGGAATTGTCAGCAGAAATATCACCGTTTAAAACTGATACCTTCTGTCTGACTTTCAGGTATGCTGCTTGAGACTAAATTAGTGGTTTTTTTGAGAGTGTCTGGTTTTGAGAGCTGTTATATACCTGTCATACCAGACAGACAGATAGACAGACAGACAGAGAAATTCTGTCTTTGTTGTGAACCACAGTGATCTCTAACCAACAGAGATTACTGAGAAAATGTATGGCTGCTGGTTCCAAGTGACCTGTATACTAAACCCTGAGCCCTGTGCTCATCGTCCTGGTGAACTCTGACTCCAGCTCTGCATTCCTCCCATGTTATTTAAAAATGACATTTGCCTGCCAGAAACACAGCATGAGCAATAGTTGTAAAATCTTGCCTAGGGGTGGAAATGCTACTGAGAGAGTTTCACAATTGGGTTTTCTCTTACAAGGAAAATATTTTGCATGGCATGTGCTTGAATATGGCACTGTCTGTTATCATTGCCCTTGCCGTTTAATAATTACTTTTAATTGTTTTTTGTGAAACTTGGGTTCATGTGAGCTGTCTTTCTATTTTAAATATTGAGTGTCTCAATATGTATATTGCTTCATAGGTTTTGATTCTGGGCTCTTTTTGGAAGGCATTAACATACACTTATTTTACATTACATAACACCAGTATAACTGCAAAAAGCAGGTGATCTTGTGCATATGAAGCTACCCCATTTTACAGTTCTTTCTATGCCATTCCTTCGGTGGAATACTATGTTAAATGCTATTCTGGTAATGAAAGTGTGGATGATAATCTCCTCAGTCATGTCATGCTTCAGATTCCATTAAATGATCCCAGACTTATCTTTTAAATGATCAGCACAGCACATACTTAACTCTAAACTTCTGGATAATTCAGTTGTTGTAAGCAATCATTTATAAACTGATTCTTCTCCAGTCTGTGGAGCAGTGAATGCAGCTGGGTCCTGCTATTAAGCTCTATGCAGCAATCCAAATGATAGAACAGGAGACAACCTGAGCAGAACTTGATAAGTTAATGCACTTGCTAAGTGCATCTTTCCTCGCTGTATCAAAGGTGGTTTTTGTTCCTTTATTGAATGATGAGTGGTCAGCAGAAACAAGTTGCCAGTTAATGAAATTTGCTTTTGACGAGGTAAGAGGTGCATGTCCTAAGAACTCATATTGATTGCCAGTTAGATCACCCAAGAATTTGCATCACCTAAATGAGCAATAGTTGAACCCAGGTGTTGATGCTAGAGAGTGGGAAGAAGCTCACTGATGGCTTTCTGCAGTGCAGTCACAGAGCAGCTGTGTGCAAGGGCAGACATCGCGCCTCAGTACTTGGCTAAGGAGAAGATCTGCAGCTCAGAATTCTTTCCTAACAAAGGAAAGAATTTTCAGCAAGGTCCAGAATATAGCCATGAATGAAACCCAGCTTCCCGAAACTGTAAGGTGCATGTTGTCTTAGAATTGTCCTGTCTATTCCCGTGAATAGTATGGGCAAACCAGGAACTGGAAGTAGGTAATATTTTTCTTTGTCTGCTGTGCCTCTCGAAATCCAAAATCTATTGAGTGGGTATACCAGTTTTGAGAGTTTAATCAAGAGCATTGATTTGTTTCTAATAACTCCTGACTAATAAGTAGCTTCCAAACGATCTAATAAACTGAAGTGGAGCACTGAAAATGCACCTAGTGATGTTAAAACTCATGCTAAAAAAATAATTTTGGACAGATGGTCTCAGTGACTTTCAGTGGAAAAGCGTAGAACCTGAATTTGAGAGGGTGTTATCGATGCTTTGGAAAGCCCTTTAAACACACAACTTTCAAACTAATAAATATGCTTTTCTAAGCCTTAACTATACTTCTTCTGGCACCTCTGCATCTTATGAATTGCAGGAAGTGACAAGGATTATATCCCTGATGAGAACATATAAAGGATGCTATTCCATATCTATATAAGCCAAATACAGACACACACTGGAGCCACAGATATCCATGCCTAGATCATTTTACTGCATGCAAATGTGAGAAATGCAATAGATTCTCCTGTCTGGCTGCTTTTGTAAGACCTCAGTGTGCCTTACAAATAGAACTGCATTAGTGCAGACACAGGTAATGTCTTTGCCCAATGCTTTACAATTCATAACTTTAACATCATGAAATGCAGCACATTTATAATGAAAGCAGCAGGTTTGACTCTTGCTCTGAGATGAAACAATTGCATAAAGGGCTTTTTTAATATTAATTTTATATTTTTAATTTATTACAATTTGTATTTCTTCCATTTTTACAAAAATGTGTTTACAAATGACATAATGCAGTTCCCTTTTTTTGTCAGCAGTTTCTTGAAAAAGTTACTCTAGCTTTACTTTCTGTTCTCTTGCAATACTTATAAACTTTAGAGTATCTGGGTTTATTTTAAGAAGTTTTAGAGGCATATGGCTCTCCTGTCATAACAGATGTGAGATTGCCCAGATATTATGTGCATAGCTCAGCCTGAAAAACTCTAGAGCTTGAACTTTTCCCTGCTCAAACTTTTCCTTCAGGTGTGCTCTTGATGTGGATTTTCTTACACCTACTTAAACATATTAGATATATGCTGGAGAATATCTAGCCAATTAGTAAGATTATTCTTCTGAATAGAATCTGAAATGGTAACAATATTATGCAGATTTCCCAAAGTAGCAAATTTCCATTCATGGAAACACTTTATATTCTAAAAATGTTCTATTTTTTTTATTTTTTGAAGAACATTTCCAATTCCCAATAATTTTAACATATCTTTTTAAAAAGTATTTTACTACTTGTTTTTCTAAAAACAACACATTGATCAATGAAAAAGTTCTTTTGTTTGGGTCTTGTAAGTGTTCTGCCTCTCCCACATGTCTCTTCCCTGATAGGGAAGGCCTTTTCATTAAGTACTTGTGAAGTAAAAAATGAATGGCACTCTTGGTTGTTCTCGTTCTCCAGGTTGTTCATTCTTTCCTTATCAGTAATTTCTGCACACCAGGCTTTACACCAG
>VYXF01007247.1:247071-268304 GCA_013397295.1 Polioptila caerulea
GACACAGCCCAAGTACCCTCACTAACAAGAAGCTAGTGCTGTCTAGTAAGGAATTTTGTGCAACTCCAGGTAAGCATTTAAAATAATTTACAATATTTTCCTCTTCTATTTGGTTCCTTGACTAAATTTTATAAAAGTGAAATCCATTTCCTGATACAGGAATGAAAGAACTTGGCTGTTTTTAGAGCCAAAACTCATGCAGGAATGAGTCTGTTTTCTAAAGTTGAGGAACTTGTCACTATTAGTAACATGATGTTTCTAATGAAGAAGAATAGAGTTGCTGTGATCCTGTCCCTTATTTCTGTATTTCACTGCCTCTAAACAAAACAAATTATAATTGTAAAGGAGTGTCCTGAGCTTCCATAACAGCTGCTTGCCTTTTATTATTAAAAAAAAAACCCAACTGGAATATACCTGCAATCTAAATAGAGATAAGTAAAAAGGTTAGGAGACCAAAAAACTGAGAAGCTGAATTTATCTTCTCAAGTGGTTAGGAACCATACACTAATTTCCTGCTCAAATTGTGTTTACAAAGACGTTTAGCTCCTCATTCATTCCCACTTGTCAAGAAATCCTGCCAAGAAGTGTAAGAGAATGGTGGTGGCTATGGAACATATTAAAATATTGTAATTATTTAAAGTAATTTTTCAACAGATTGTAGATTAATTTCTTGAACTTCAACTTAGAATTAGAAAAAATGCTGGAGGCTTTTAAAATTTCACATCACAGAGGAAAAAAATGACGAGGCTGCAGAGCAGAATAGATTTCTTAAATCAGGTTAGGAAATTTCCATCAGTACCTAACACTTTGAAAGCTGCTAAAGTCAAAGTTACTTTTATTATTTTTCTGTTTTTCTGCAGTGGTAGCATTTTGTTACACTATTGAGTGAGTTACAGTGTGTTTCCCTGGTCTTTTATGTTTGATTTTAGTGTCTTGGCTTAAGGTTGAATATATCTTTAATAATGTCTTTTCTTAACATGCCCATTTTTTATGAGTAAAAGTATTTTAACAACCTTCACTCTAATCAAGTGAAACTTTTTTGAAAGGATATATAGAACTGAAATTGGATCCTCTTCATGGTCTTGGAGCTATGAAAGGCAGTGAGACAGGAGGGGAGCATGGGATCAAACACAGGTAGTCAGCACTGCCTTGTACTTCCCAGGGTAAGGTGTTAGTGCTGGTGTTTTACAAATGTGTTGTCTGGGGAGCTCGGTCACAGTCATTTCAAGAAGATTTCCCCTCTGGCAGAGGTGAGTGTGTGCTTGGAGGTGAAGACCTGGCTGGGGCACCACATCATCAGCTCATCCTGGTGGTGTCTGCTGATAGGCAGTGGTGACGGTGGGAGCCCTGTTTCCCCATTTATTTCTTGTTTAATTCCAGGGAAAACTCCTTGTTCAGAATGGTCCTGTTGGTAATTTATGATGTCATGTGCAACCAAATATGCACTTTGGCCATTTTTTATGTGTTTTGCTAACGATGGGTCACACAGTTTCCCTGGAAGGTTTTAAAGATTAAAGTATCAGAAAAGGCAGCCCTGGTGACTGATATTCTCTGACCCCATGACCTACTAAAGGCCATAGAGCCACACTAAATAAAGCTGTCCCAAGCTTATCACTTCTGTTGTGCTCTAACACAGAGTTTAAAAAGATGATCAGGTTTGACTGAAAGACTTTCAGGATTTATCTGGCATGCCCTTAAACAGGCAGCTTTAATTAAAATATTCTATTTGTCTTAAAAATGTCATTCCACTAACAGGAATTTGTCCAGCTTTCTCTTGCAACAAATTATTTTCTATAAGTAGTGTTTTCCCACCTACATACCAGAAGGTACTTGATGAGTGAATTAAATTTATTTATTTATATATACAGCTCTTTATTACACATAGAATGTTTTTTTATGATATAGTGAAGTCCTCATTGAAGCACATGAAGCACAAACATCCAAGAAAATTGGTGGGCTTCTCCCATCTGTGCCAGTAAAGACCCTGCAATTTAGCATGACAGTTTCTGTGGCTTCTTTCTGTATAAAAGGCATTGGAAAACAGCTCTCCTCAGCTCAGTCCTCAAGAAACAGGAATAATAGGATCCTTTTGATTTTCATTCTTTCTTGCCTGATATCTTAGCAAAGATAGATGTAAAATGCTGGGATAGCATCATGAGTCACCAGCAAAGTAAATACATCAGATGCCACAAAGAACCGACTTGGCTCCACCTGTAAAGCCCAGAAATTCTGGCAATCATATCATGCTGGAATGGACAGGATTACAACAAATGGAATGTTCCAATTTTCATGTGTCCCTTTGAGTTGTCTTAAACCTGACCCCAATACAAGTAAGGGAGCACCTCCTGGTTTTGCTTGGCTGTGGGGTGCTTTGGGTGTCAGGAGCAAGTAGAACACGAAAGTCCCCAACTGCCTTCTCATGCCCTTCTGCATGTGACCCACACTCAGAAAGCTTTATTTTTTATTACATTTTTATTTATTAACTTAGCAAATTTAAGTCTTAGATATCTGTCTTTACTGTACAGCTATTCTCCAGTAGAAGCCCATTATATTGTGACTTCATACAACATACAATATGTATTTAGCCCTGAAGATTGCACTTCTTGTCACTCTAGATTTTTAATTTACTGTGTTTCTTGCTGCTGGCACCTTTGAAACTCAGTGGAGCCCTGCAGGGGTGTCTCAATCTCCTGTTTCCTATCTCCTTTGAGCTATTGCATTACAATCATCTGTCAAAGATGAGCAGGAGTCAAGGAAATGGAGCACCTCAAGTGGCTGACACTGCTGAGCAGATATCCTTCTATTTTTGCTGAATGTTTACATACCTCTAAAGTACAGATGTGGCTGAGCTGGATTAGATGCACAGCAAGTTTGTAACACCTCCTTCATCTTAGAATAACAGCAGTTCTGATTCTATATGAAAATGATACAATTGAAACAATTTATATGACAACCCATACTTACAAATCCTTTACAATTCCTTCCATGGGTACAGTCACAGTGTTGTCTTATGCCAGGCATAGCTGCGTGTGCACTGTGGTTATACTCATTTAATGTGGTTAAAAGAAACTATTGCACTGAGGATTAGCTAAGGAATCATTGTGAAAAGGAGGAGTCTGTACACACTGTTTGTATCCCATTTCCATTCTACAGCAGCATCAGGAATGAGAATGTAGGCAAAAGGAACCATCCCAGTGTGCTGCTCCCTATGGCAGTGACTGGCACTAGAATCAGTTCTGTAGGGTCTATGATAAGTATTTGGCAGAAGTTTAGCCAGTAAAAGTGATTGCAGCTCAAGGGAGATATGCATTGGAATACCACAGAGTGAACTTTAAAGTACTCACAGCAGTGAAAGTTTAGCAACTGCAAGTATCCTATAGCCTCCAATGCTACATGCTTTTCAAGTAAGACTCTCTTTTTTCTCCTCATTTTGTTGAGGTGGGTTTATTAAATTAGATAGAAGAAGACTTTAAAACAATGTATTTTTACTTATTCTTGAACAAACGACAAATTCCCTCTCATGTCTTAAAAATTTTGAAGTGGCCAAATGTTTGTTGACTCCCTGGTTCTAAACCCAGTATTTTATTGGAATTCCCAGTTAAGTCAATTTCTTCCATACTCATTTCACTTGGCAACAGAAATGTAAGCTCTGGCCTCTGGCCCTAATGAAATCCTTTAAATGCAGTCTACATAGCAAGAGGTGAAGGGGGCAAGGCACACTTTAATTTCCCAATAACACTCTACAGCAGACATTGTAAATGTACTTGCTTTTGGAGTTTTTTAATGCCCCTCCCTCTGAAACTAGTCAATTTGCAGCTGAGAATTTGCTGTATTTAAATTGCTTACATGAGAGAGGTTGGAGGGCAGTGCAACACAGGACCTTCCTGCTAAATTGCTAACCCAAACTGGGCCTTAGTCAATCTTGGACAGAGCTGACAACATCCAGTGACCTATAGGAAATGAGGTGGGAGCTTCTGTCTGGCTCCCAGAGAGGTGTGCACTCACAGGAGCAATCGGCTGGCACTAATTGGTACCCTGTGCAGCAGCCAGAGCCAAAGGTCTGCAGGGGAACTGAGACTGAAGTGTTCTCTCGGCCTCAGAGATGGTCCCTCTGGAGTGGAGTTTAGGGCATGTGTGTAATGTCATATGTGGAGTTTTGCTGGGCCTCTTGGAGTGCTAGACCGGAGCTGTGGCTTGGGAACTCAGCTTCCCAGAGGGTTCATAGGGCATTTCAAATGCCACAGGGCTTTTTAAACTCTGAAATCACTTCAGCTTTCCTTCAGGTACAAACATGAAGGGAACATTCACTAAGCATTAACCTGGTAGTCTGAGGTGCCAGGTGACAACCAGTCCAGGATTTCACAGGAAAAAGGAAAGAGCAGGAGCATGTACTCTTTCAAGACAAAACTTTCTCATGTCTGTGCCCAACACGCATTAGTCCTTTTACTCTGCCATTTTTTTTCACCTGTTGGCCTCAGAAAGGTTATAAATTAGTGCTGCTTAAATATTAAAAAGATATTTTTTCATGAGCAGGATTGTGAGGTTCTATTCATTATAAAAGCATAGTAACACATGGTCTTCACTTGGAATTGTACCCAGACCATAATAATTACGGAAAGTTTATTACGGGTATTATCTTCCCAATAGCCTTGCATTTAAGAAGTCTATTTTTTGTTTTGTTGTTCTATTTGCATAGTTTCAGTCATTCAGGCAAGGTGGAAATAATTTCATGGAGCCATCAGTCCATTCAACATGAATAGGTTTGGTGAAGAAGCACTAAATTAAGAAATGAGTGATGTACCTACCTAGTATTTAAGCCAAATAGTCAGAGGTGATAAAATATATTGTCTGAATTGGAAGTTGAACAAATTTTCTCTTGAACATACAAATTAATAAAGAGCAGCAATGACAAATTTTTGACTGTGGATGTCTGCTAAGAAGAAAAAAATAGGTTTGTGTGATGGAGGTTAGTTTGTTTTGCAAAACATTTGGTGTCTTCAGAGAGCAATTTTTGTCCATCCAGGTATTGTCTGTACCCACAGAGATGACAGGAAGGCCTGCATAGAGCCTGAATACTTCCAGAAATCAGAGTATACTACCTTTATCTCTATAAAAAGGTAGTATAAATATATACCTTTATAGCTTTGCAGAACATGGTGTGTAATTTTTCACCCACTCTATCACATAACTAAAGAAATCAGGATTACAGCCATAACTGAAATGATGAAGTTCTGAAATTAACACCCTTTTCCTGTCATACAGCAGCCCCCTTCCACTACCTCCATGCTTTCTGACTGCATGATTCATCTGACAGACAGAAATTGGAACAGAAAAGAAAGTAAGGCAGCATTTGCATCCCTGAGTTTGGAATCATCACCTGTTACAAAAGGTCAGGGAGTTCGGAGATAGACCCTACTCTCAATATTGTTACAACACCGTGCAAAAAATGACCCTGAAAAATGTTGTATTGTGTTTTAATGGTCTGCACTGAAGCACAGTGGTGCTCTAAGTGTGTAAAACATTGCCATTTGCAAATTCCCACCTGTTGTTTCCGGAAACAGTATCCCTGGCTGCAGTCTGGATGTTGCCCCGGGTGGTGTCTGACTCTTAACCCAAATTAAACAGTAATTGTTCAGACGCTGTCTGGCTCTCATGCAGTGGACAGGGAAGGCACAGCAGTTCTCTGGTTACCTCTTAGGAAGCCCAGGCAAGGATTTCCCTCCGGGAATCTTCAGCCTGTTGTGCTCATAGACCTTTGGTATAAGGTTTCGGGTCACAATCCCCCTTGCCCTCCCTGCTGCAGTGGGGTCCAGCACAGTGATGAGCAGACTGCAGGATGTGAAAGACTGGGACATAGGAATGAAACTGCGGGAAAGAACAAGATTAGGTTTTTCTTTTTTGCTTTTGCTGCCAGTACCTTGTTAATGTAAACCTAGCAGTGCCCAGACCACAACACTGGAAATGGTTTGCCATGAGATGGTGTTGCCACTTTAGCCCTTAATGCCACTGAAAGGATGTTATTGCAGGGTAGCTCAGGTCCCTGGCTGCCGTAACAGACACCCCAGCAGGTTCCTCTGAGTCTGTCAGCAGAACTGCTGCAGGCCCCAGCTGTAGCATCCCTCAACACCTTCTCCAGCAACATTCCTGCAAGTACTGATCATACCCTGCTCACGAGTTACCCCTGGACTGCCCCATCCCTCAGTTCCTCAAGGCATGGGGCTGGACTCAGCCCAGCTTGCAGAATCAGGAGCTCTCCTCCCAAGGTATTAAACCAAAACTGTGAAACACTGACAATTTCTCAAGAACTGCTGGCTCAATCTCAGTAATCCTGTCCACCTCCTGATATTGCAAGAAGTGACACTCTCCATGCCCACGAAATCTGGCAGGTTCTAGTTAAGGCCCAAAGAAAAGACTGAAAGTGTGGCAGAGTACTTGAAGGTGTAGGCACACAGCAACAAGCATTGCAGGCAGTATGGACTGCCCTGCTTGACTCAACAAAAGTTTATCACTGCCTTCCAAGGGCAAGGTAAGGTATAGGGTTTGTGCCTGAGGCCCCCACTTATTTGATGCTGACTTGAACCTATTAATTTGGCCTTTTAGCTTTAAGTTGCACTGTTGCTGTCTTTGGACTCAATGGAAATAATGACTTTTATACTGGGAATCTGAGCAACAACTGTCGTCTTCTGTGAAAGGAACAGAGAAATAACTTCTCTTTAAAAACTTTAATAGTTCAGTGTTTTGAGAACCAAAGAAAAATTAAGTTTTTTCATTCAATGGAAAATAGAGTTATAACTAGTAATTCGGTTAAGAAATTATATGTACATTTTTAAAAAGTATTTTTTAATAGTAAGAACAGTTAAATGGAGAACTCAGGTGATGATGTACTGTCTGGAAGAGGGAACCAGCTAACTAGAAGGATCTCCAATACCAGTGATCCTCAATTTTTACTCTCTTCTAGAACAGTTTACAGTATTGTTTTTGAATGCTAGATAATTTAATTGTTCTAGCTCACTTTCCTGGGTGACTAAACCAAGCAATATAGCTTTGAACTTTCATGGACCCCATACCATCTCTCAAAATGCATATCAATCCAAGGGAGGACCAAAAAAATCTACTAACATATCCACACTGCCAAAACAAATGATGTCCCAGTTCCTGAGCTAATCTTTGCTTTTGATCATGTGTATCAGAAAATTTGTTTGCCAAAGTATTGATGAAAATATTTCTGATCATTCTGAGGTATTAGCTGAAAATAACCTAGACTATTTGATTTTCAAGATAAATCAGGAAATGTGGAGTATTTTCCTCCCTTTCCAATCCTTAGGAGTCTCCATAGAAAGTTTTATAGTAAAGCAATTCAGAGAGTAGCAGTAGCCATTCCTTTTCTGGCATTATTGCCTTGTATGTGAAATTGTGTGACGTGTTCTGTCAGTGTGTGGATATCTGACCCTGCTGTTACCTGTAAAAGTAATGGCAGAAGGAGATGGCAACGTTTTTTTCTTATGGCATTTCCTCATTGGCTATATTTGTTTTCTTTTTCTTGTTCTATCTAAAAGTTCACAACTCACAGTATTTCTGTGCTCACAGAAATTAACATGAAAGCATATTAATAACACATGATCATGTCTGGCTTGAGGTGCATCTCCAGCATGGAACTTGGTCTATTTTTCCTACATTTTACCCAAAAGACATTTCTTTACATTTTACACATCAAATAGTGCTGTTCTGTGCTTTGGATACTGCTGATTTTGCTGTGATGGTTTCCCTATTTGCTTTTTTGCTTTATGAAACCTTCCTGGTTTTTACACTGCCCATTCACTTTATATTCTCATATGTATTTATGGTTATGTATTTTAACTGATTTATGGTGGATTTTTCACTACTGTAGAACATGCTTTTCTGTTTTTAACACATAAGGAAATTTTGGTGCAATTTTGCAGAAATCACTGAAACTTGATCTTTGAGTCTGTGTTAGACCCTTACTGAGGAGGGTGGAGTTTTTTAGTTTTATTTTGGATCATTGCAAGTTTGGCTTTTTAGGTACAACACAGCCTATTTCATTGCAAAATACCTTGTTTACACTGAATAGCACTTTATTGTTGCAGGACTTGCTGATGTATTGAGGCACACATGAGAACAAAACTGAAAGGCTTTTACTGGTTATTGCATAAAACCTATTTGATAACAAAGTCCATATTATATACTCTAGATGGAGATTTTCGGATCAGAAATTGGGATACAGAAAGGTTAAGTTGTTTCATTGGGGATTAAGGAGACCAGGGGTGGAGCTCTGCAGAAATCTTGAGCGTGTTTCTTACAAGTGTTGATCCTCGTGGGCTCATCTACTAGGGTATGAAATGTGGTTATGGGGGGTGGGGTCCAAGTTCTCTTTATCCTGGGGAGAAATTACAGTAACAACTGTCATGGTTGTATTATTTCTTTTGTTAGGATGTTCTGTCTCTGCCCTGGTGTGACCCAGGAATGTGGTAAAGGCTTGATCTAAACCCACCAAACAGTCCCATCCCTGTCTCCAGAGCACCTGCAGGTAGAATGGACAGAGAGGAAGGTCCTTGCCTGCCCACACAACTTCCCCCCACCTTTCCTCTTTGCTGCTGGGGTTGTGGAGGCAGTTCCCAGGATGTCAGAGTGCTGCCAGGAAGAGGCAGGGTCACCTCAGGGAGGTGGGAGCAGTTTCCACTGCTGCCACAAGGTACACAAGAGGAGAAAGGCAAGGACCTCCAGCTGGGGGTTGTAACCTTGCTCTGGCCTGGAGGGGAAGAGGACAAGGGCACAGGAGGACAAGGGCACCCCTGCTGCACATCTGAAACCCAGCAATGCTTTCAGTAATTTCTCAGTTGTTGCAATTTGGGATGACATCTCCAAGCTGGAAAACTGACTTCCTTGTCACTGAGTGTGGACCACCTTTGGATGGCAAATCTGAGTTGATGTTGTCCCAGACTGCTCCCATTGCCAAGCTGTATGGAGAAGGTGTGCTTTTGCATGCACTGGAACACCACAGTAATGAAAATCTTCTAAAAAATCAGTAGCAATTAAAATAATTTTAAACCTAATCAGCACTCTATTAGTAAAGACTGGTCTCTTATTATTCTGTACAAGTGTGCTTGATAGATATCAGGTGGATAAAATATATCTGCTTGTGGTGTCTTTGTCTCCTTTTTAGTTTTTTCGTTTAGCTCATGATTTTATTTAATGGAAGAGACACTTCTCACATATTGGCTTGACAATTTACAAGCATTTGTTTGTGCTGAATTAAGCACATTTTTAAACTTTGTGTGTTGCTGCTGACAGTTTGGGGATTGATTTTTATCCCTAGGGAGATGCCTTTTTGTCTTTAAGGCAAATTGAAGTTGACTGTTAGAGCATTCCCTGCTAAGAGAGAGAATCCACTTTAGGGATATTTTTCTACTGAGAATTCATTTTTAACTCAGAAGCTTCAGCAAGGTCATGTTTTTCATGACACTTTAAAAAAAAAAGTAAAAAAGTTCACAGGCAAAGAAGTAGCATTAACTGCAGAGAAAATAAATTGGAGCAAGTATTACCAATTTTTCCCATTGTAGTTCTCTGTCAGGGAGGTGTGCCTAGATTTGCAGTAGGTAAAAATTCCAGACTTTTCTTCTGAACACACATGTTAAATGTTGGTGTGGCAATGGTAGAAAAAGGTTTTACCAATCCATGGGTTTTCATGTATGTTATGATATTAAATTTTAAAATTTCTGTAACATTTTTAGGACATTCTGATTTTTTAAATAATAGATTCACTGTTAGTCTACATTGGCAACATGAGATGGGGTTTGCAGACAGGATTGAATGGATTAATGCAATGAGACATGTGAGGATGCTGGATTTTCACCAGACAGGTGCTTTAGGAAGCTTTCATTCATGTTAGGTAGAACTAACTACCTGCTTCTTTTTAGGGTTTGTGGCTGGACATGCTGGGCTAGACTTGCACACTAAATTTGCCCAACCTTTATTGACCCACCCACATCAGCTGGGTGCAGTTTTGTATATAAACATTATACTGCTGATATATTAACAAGGATGCTTGGAATTTGTCTATGTATCTTTCCCTTCAAGGTCTTTTTTGGCACTAGATTTGTTTTATAGGTCTATTTTTTTACAAATATAAGTACAGCTAAAATGAGTAGTGCCTGTGTATATATCTGGTCTGGTTATGTGGTCCAAATAAATAGCACCTCTCACCTGAACAACAAAGGTGAATCAAAGCATCCTGGCTGGCAGGCAGGGCTAGTGAGGGTTTTGTGATGTTACCTGGCAGGTTACTGGTGAAGTGATGGACAGACCCCATTAAAATCTCATTTAATGCTTGTCTCTGGAATGACTGCACTCTCTTTAATCTCTGTCTTTGTATTCACTTATACTTGTAAGACCCAAGTGACTTTAAAAATAAATAAATAATATTAGTCTGTCAATAAAGTACCAAATGACAAATTCACACCCACCTGTTTTCATTTCTAGGAAATAAAATCAGTTGAAGGAAGATTTTTTTACCACAGTACATCTTAACAAGTTGTAAGAAACAATTTCTTGAGGCAAGTTTTATTCTGCTGGTTATAAAATCTTTTTAAAGAAGCTGCACACCTGTGTAGTTTCCCTTTAAACCTCCTTTGGGATGTTCTCATTGGATTTTTCACGCATTTGAGTCCTAAATGTTTGGGTTGTCTCAGTACGTTTTTGAAATTCTGGCTATCAATTACCAGAATTTTCATTTGCCTCTTTGATTTTTTTTCTTTCCCCCTTCTAAGATTCCCTCTGCAATATTTGTGACATTCACTCTTAGCAGTGACTGGACTAAGACATTTTGCAAAATCCAAGAAAAAAAAAACCTTGTAATATTCTTTGCACTGTAAAGAAAAAGTGAAAACCTGTACCTTCAAACTTGAACAAATGCCTTGGATACACAGCAGAAAGCATTTGGCTGGTGTTTAGGATGGGGTAGGTGAGGGGTAAGAGGAAGTGAAGCAGGGACTGGTGTTTTTGGTTGCAGCTGGTGAGGAACATGCCAGAGCTATCCCCCTACAGCAAGGAACTCACATTTTCTGCCATGTTCTCAATTCCATCATTTTATTAGTTAACTGCTAAAATTTTTGCTCTGATTCACCTTGGAATTTGGATCCTTTTTAAAATTATCTTTAAATTAGAACATAGCATTTATTGGTAGCAGGAAATTCCAAGTAATTATTTTGTCATTTTCTCCTTCTATTTTTTATTGGAGCTAGATGTTGATTTTTGTGAACTGTACCTTTTCTACCCTAATCAACCTAGTTTCTCTTTTGTCCCTTAGCCTGAAGATTTTTGGTGTTTAGAATTAACTTTGTTCTTAATCCTTTTCCATTTTGTGCACGATTATGCACCTAATTAGAGGTAATTGTTTCCTTGTTCCTACAGCATCAGCCAGGCAAGCAGACCTCAGCTGCCTCTGAGAGTTACAAGGAACCTCCATCCTAGAAAAAGTGCAGCAAAGACTTTGGTAATTTGGTATTTCTCTTTGGCATGTTCATTGTTCTGTACCAAATGTAACCTGTAACATGCCTTAGGTGGTTTCACCTGCTAAAATAAGATGTGGGAAATCATGGAAACCTGGTTATTCTGAGCCAAGGAATGGCAGCAGGAATGTTATAATGCTGTCACAAAGGTTGTTGATCAAGATTCTTTTCCTAATCAAAGCTTTAATATTATTAGTTTTGTGTCATGTTCTCACTTGGGTTTTTATTTGTAACTAAAAATAAATGCATAATTTTACTGATTTTACTGCAACTTTTTCAAACTTCCAAATTCCAGGAATGAGTTCTTATCCATTATCTGGGGCTCAGAAAAGGTCTGATCTGGGTCCAATCATGGCAAAATGCAATTGTCATTAATTAAGTTTGTAATTGTGTAGCAGGCATAAGAACGATTTACAGGAGCAGGGGTAGGAGGAGACCTTTAAGTAGCAGTGCATGGCGAATGAGATGCACAGCTTCCATTATCACCAGGAGCTGCATGGCTAATCCAGCAGGGGAAAATGTCCCCTGGGATGTCAGGTGTTAAGGGGAAGAATGGGCCTCTCACGTTCTTTGCACTTACAAGCCGGCTGTAACCTTTTGACTCTCTCTCTCTTTCTCTTCTTGAGTTTTGTTTCCTGAAAGGAAAAGGGGGTGGGAGAATGCAGGGGAAGAAGGCTTAAAGAGTGAAGGATCTGTTTCACAGTACTGTAGTGTATTAGCAAGCTTTTTTTTTTAAAATGGAATTAGTTTTATTTTATTTCTTAAAGAAGCAGTTGCTTTTAAAGTAGAGTGTTTACAGCATGACTTAAGATATGAATGTCTGCTGAGTACCACTATCAGCTCTATAAACTTTACACATGTGATTCTGCCTCAAGTGTTTTGCACATAGTTTGTTTATCTTTCTAACTAAAATGAATTTAATCTCATTTAAGAGCATAACAGAGGAGGAGAGCTAGTTCTGTGAATTAATGTTGCTTTTCCCATTGACCAGTGCAAAAAAAGCAGCTCCCAAATAACGAGGAATCCTTTTCATTCTCAAAGGATCCCTTAATGTAACACTATCATAGATTGATCACAATGAACTTGGATGTAATCCAGGTCTGAAGATCTGCACATGCAAAGAAAAACTTGTAAAATTCTTGCACATTTAAACTCCTTGCTAGCTCTGAGTTAGTAAGTGAAAATAATTTGATGCAAGGGGCTGAACATTTATTTAGTCTAAAAGAACATGCAACAAATAAGGAGAGAAAAGATGGTGAGTTAAGATAGGTCTCTCCAAATTCAATTGTTTTCAAGGAAAAAGACCAGAATGTGGAAAAATACTTGAAAACTTCTATTATTCTTTTCTGAAACAGTCTGTTCTGGGCTGATCCTTACTAGAATATAAATGTAGGAACACTAAAGGTGGTGATTACTTCCATTAATTAAAAGGAATCTTGCTCATAGGACAGAACCCTGAGAATGCTAAAGGAGTTTTGTATATTCCTGGTTGCCATCCTTGGTATAAGCATCTCGTTCCACTTCAGACTTTGAAGTATTCTTTGTTAGAGATAATTTTGAAATGGTTCACATTGCCTTTGCATGACTGAAATATGGCAGCAATGGAGTAAAGCCAATGGAGGGGTAATTTTGCAGCTAGCAATCAGGAAAAGGAAGAGTCCTTAGCCAGGGGACTCAGCAGTGCCAGGAGGAGCCATTATTCTATTATTATTTCTACTGTGGAAGCATTGTTTTTAGTTACATCAAAAACATCCTTTACATTTCTTTGTTATTTGTGTTGTAAATTTTCCTTATCAACTTTTCCAAAGGAAAGGTATTGAAGTGGGCTGCTTGGGATGCATCTTGCTTTGGAAATTGTGGGCTAAAGGGAAACCTGGGATCAATGGTAATTCCTCTGCTTCAGCCTGGAAGTTCACAGAGACTAGGCAAAGATGGAACAAATTCTCCTTTTCTTAACACTTGCTGTTAACAAAGACAGCCTGTCTCTTCCCAGGCACTGTCCTCCCAATTTTTTCTGCTATTAGGGAGTCCAACCTTCTGAGTTTTAGGCACCTAACCCTGTAAGTGTTCCAGGAGCCTCACACTTAGAGGGCTAAAGGGGAAAGAAGGAAACCTATATTGTTATTCATGTCTATGGACTTGTTTTTATCTCCTGGAGATTGCACAGATTTCAGAGGATTTGATGCAGATAGTTTTCTTGTTTCCAGTTACTGAGAAGTCCAGTGTTGGTAAATATTTTATATTCAATCCTGCTTTAATTCCACTATACAGAGAATGTGTTGAGAATCAGTATTGGAGGGATTTGCATACTGAAGATTATTATTATGACACCTTTTTTATTGTTAAAGGAGGTGAAGGTTTTACAACTGCAAGACAAGGGCAATTTGACATAAATGCAGAAATTGAAGCAACATCTCCCAAATCATTTGGGCTATTTGAAACACAAATGGGAACAGAACCAAAATGTCCCAAATTCCAGTCCAGCACCTTAATCCTGAACCCATTTTTTCTTTAAAAATTAAAGTTTCTATGACTATTATTTCTACTGCCAGGGCTTTCCAAGGATATAAATGTAACCTAATTTATTAAATGCTGTCTTACGTGCAAGACAGAAGCAAAATCCTTACCCCAGGGCATGTAGTCAGTGGCCCTGATCCTGCAATCTGATCTCTTGAATGAATGTCTGAACTAACATGAGCCCTGCTGCCTGTTCTGAGAGTTTGGCTGGGTTTTAACAGGGAAAGGGACGTGAAGATTGCAGGTTGCCTACAGCACCCTCAATGAACTTCACCACATGACCTCTACTTTCCTACATGGTTATGTGTTTCTCTGAGATGTCTGTGAGCTTTTGTGCAGCTGTTGCTCAGTTACCTTCAGTAGATGGTGAAGTTTGGACTGAAATGTTTTTTCTTCTGTGTCTAAGCCTTGCTCTGTGTCACTAGTTAAAGATGCTTTTGGGATGCACCTTGAGATTAAAGTGCATCGCCCCTGCAGTGCATTGATCTCGCCTGTCCCAGAAAGGGGTTGTCATAGATCTGCTTTTCAAATCAGGGCTCCCTCAAGGGTTTTTCCAAGGCATCATCTCCATGTCATTGGGTTGGCAGGATATGAAGCTGAGGGTCTTTTTGAAGTTTTCCTTCACACCAAGGGGTGTATACTTGTTGTGTGGGAATCGTGGCGGGTTACACCCTCTCTTCCCTGTGTGTTCAGGGCAGGATAACTTAATGCAGTGTTCAAATATTCCGGACCTTTTCTTAAAGTAAATAAATAAAGTTCAATTTGTTATGTTGAAGTGAAGAATGGAATCTGAATGCTGAGAACTAGTTCCTTGCAAAGGACTGAAATACAGGGGATGAACTTCATTAATTAATTAAATAGTCCTATAAACATCTATGTCTCTGCAGCTACACACAACAGTCTCATTTTAAGAACCACGATCATGTGCTTCGTCAAATATCACTCGGGCCAGTATTATTTAGTTTTTGCATAATCATAAAACAAATACCACTTTAAAGTCTGCTTATTCATCTCATGTTTCATTCGTTTTTCTTTTTTTTTTTTTTTTTTTAGAATATAAAAAAAAATTAGTTTCCTGCGTCAAGTCATTTGTTATTGGAAAAGCAAAGCAACATTTCTTTACGCAAAACTCTTCTTCCTTCAGAACTGTGGTACGTGGAAAGTATTTTCCAGCTTTTGGAGTTTATTTGATTTTGAACACTTTTGGTTATGTAAGTTTTAATAAGTAGCTTTGGTGTACCCCTAAAGGCACACCCCACACACTTATGTTGTGTGACCTAGGGTCACAAGTAATGGCTGCAAGCTAATTGATTGAGAAAGGCTTGTCTGACTGGGCCCCTTTGAGTCCTCCCTTTACATTCCTAAATTTCTGTAAAGGAGGCACTGGCAGCTTCGCCTGGTGAGAGGAGGGGTTGGGGGAAAGGGAGGAAGTTTCTCAGTTTCTGATTATGCGCAGAGTTTCCTTGTACTGAGCTTATGTTCTCCACCCACTACTTAGTAAGAACTCCTTAACAACTTAAAGCTTTATCCCTGTGAGTACCAGAAAAGTGATCTGAGTATTTATTGAGCAGGGAGAACAAACTGCTTGCTCCAGGCAGGGAGAAAGCTTATGGAAATGTTATTAGACCTTCAGCAAAGTGCACAGCTGCATCATACAGAAGCTGAGACTCAAACTGACAGGCAAATAAGCCAGATCACGGAAGGGGCCTCTGTGTGGCAGCTCTGAGCTACCAAGTGTTGGACAACTAGGCAAAAAGTGCAATGGAACAGGGCAGAAAATAACACACTAACTTCAGGCAACTGTTGCTTATTCATGGTGAGTCCAGATTTGAAATGTTGTTTGAAATGTAGCTTTTTTTGTTGTCTCTAAAAACCCTTCCGTTTTACCACCGTGATCCTTCTGCAGAGCTCATTGTGTTCCAGATTATTTGTCCGGATGTGCACTTTAGTTCTGAACGATACAGAAATGCACAGGGATAGCCCTTTCCTCGCTGCTTGCTCTCTCTTGGGATTTTCTTGCTTCAGGAGACAGGTCCTGTTTCTAAAAGCACACTGCACGGCTTCTGATTTGGAAAGAAATAGTTTTGCAGTCAGCGCTTGGTGTGCAGCTGCACGGAGGTGGATAAGTGAACATAATTTCTGTGCAGTTTTCTGCAGTTTGAGCTCTGTGGCACCTTTCCATTGCTCCTTATTTTGCTGCCTTATCTTGAGAATGTATGGCACGGTCACTATGAAAAGAGCTTTGTGTTTGAATTCCTGGTGAGTCGAAGGGTCAGGGCCTATGAGTTATCTGCCTGCCAGCAAGACTCATTGCCGTGTCCCTTTATTTTTCAAGCTGAAATAGAAAAAACATGTGTTCTCATCCCTTTTTTATAAATGTATTTTGAATTCAGGTTTTACATGCTGTTTGTGTGTGCTTTGTTCTTTTGACAAACTCGGGGTTTGAGAGGAGGCCAGTTTTATTCTATCCATATTTATTTTATTTATTCAAGCTTTCCTGCAGCTTTTCTGAATTCCTTTTTTGTGATGCACATAATTCTTTCTTAAAACAATATTCTGAGATTCTGATTTCTGCTGAGAGAAAAAGGATTTATACTCTGATACATATTTCCAAAATTACCAGAGCACTATCTAAATTTTAGGTAAGTTGCATAATTATACAGAAGATAAAGTTTTATTGCATTTTACTTAAGGAGGGAAACACAATACTTGTGAATAAGTTCCTGTGCAGATTGTGTTAGATGCACTAGTCATCTAATGTAATGGTAATAAATATGATCTGAGCTATAATGTTATTTCAGCTATGAGTTTGAAAAAGCTGCTTCATTAGCGCAGCAACAGAATTAACCATTGCATGTTGACAGTAATGTTAGAAATATGTTTGTGAAAACTGCTGAGTGGATGAAATTTAGAGTAATATATCATCAAGATATGTCAAAGTAACTCTCTATGTGAGGTTTTAAGATATCTATAATTTAGAAGAGGGTCTTGTTTTCCTTCAGCAGAAGTGTGATTCTGTATAAAATTATTTTCATCATATAATTCAGGTGCACGATAAAACCTTTGAATTAGGTAGCAGTTCTTTGGGGCTAAATGGAAAATGTCCATTTGATAAGATATTTCTAATATGCAATGTAAGAAGTTGTTCAGATGAGCTCTGCACAGGGGGTATGTTACTGCTTGTTTCTTTCTTTTCTTACTTTCTTGTTTTTATGCTCACCTAACAATTAGCAGAATGCTTGCTTAAAAAAATAAGATGATGCTTCAGATCTGAGTTGATCTGACATTACAATCTCTTTCAGGTGCAGAAGTTCATGTTGTTCACCTATTGTGTCCTTTCTTGATCTTGAGTTCAGTCATCAATTTTGAAAATGGTTTTAATAGAAAAGGGGGGGGGGTTGTGCCAGAGAAATGCTAAGAAATACAGATATGAATGCAATGCTGCAATGTAAGGTCATCTAAGTGAACCTCAAACTTTGTATTTTCTTATTTTGAATCGAGTTTCTGTTTATTTTTGACTTGGGCTAAATATTATTTTCCACAAGAAAATCTTTGACTGTGTTCTTAATTCAGTTAAGGGTGTTCTTTTCTTTTAAGATTTTCAGGCTTGCTCTGAGGGAAAGAAATATGTTCTCTTCAGTAACATAAATGTACAATTTCCTTCTCAGCTATGCTATGAGGGAGGAATACCTGCTGAAGTGCTCCTTACACCTTTAAAAACTGAAAGTAAAAGAAACGTTCAGGAGGTGGTCTCCTCCCAGCTTTGGAGGCCTGGTGATCACGAGGCCCTTGGGGAGCAGGGAAAGGTGGGTGCTCACTCAGGGCTGCCTCCTGCACAGGCACACGGGCAGAGGCAGCATCCTTTCTGTGCTCTGGGCTTTCCACTGGCAAAATAATGCACCAGTGATGTTGTGACACCAGACTGGGGGATTATGAAACATTTCTTCATGCTCTGATGATCCGCCTGATGAAGGGGACAAGGTTTAATGAGAAAGAGAAGAATTTACTGAGGATTTTATGCCTATATCTATTATTAAAAGCAGAATATCTGCTCACAGTAGTTGTGCTCTGTGTTTCAAGGAAAGCCAGCAATAATGACGATTAAATGTGGTGTTCTCACTGTCTGTCGGAGGACTGGCACAACTCAATGTGACTGGCAGGAAGCTTAAACATCAGTAGTGTATCTCCAAATACTATTATTCTCTCTTAGAGAAAGTCAAAGAGCTCAATGAGCTCAGACTAAAATAATTATACAATGTTTTTTAGTTCTCTCTGACACCAGTTAGTAGAAAAAAAGTGGTTTTAAAAAGGTTAAAATGTTTGAAAGATTTTGTATTTTACATTATTAATATTTTTCAAGAAGTAAATAGATTTGTTTTCTGAGTTACATAGTAAGACATTTTAGAGGTTTACTTTTAGGTTAGTTCTGTTCTGTATGGAAGAAGGAAACCCTTTCTTTACTAGATCTATTCCTTTTTATTGACATCGGTATATTAACAGAAACAGGCCTGCATGACACCTATGGATGTCTTTAGAGTCACAATAGAAATCATGGAAATTCAAGACTAATAGTTGACTTTTCTTTTAAAGAGAGGAACTAGTTTGGACTGTCATGAAAAGGTGATGTCTATAACAACAGATGAAGGAAAATTGGCAGGTACAAGAGAATTGTAGTATTCATGGAGTCATTGAGTCACAGTGTTGTTAAGATGAATTTTAAAAAAAGACTCTATGTTAATTCCTAGTAATTTTGAAAGAATTTTTTAAAAAATAATATTAAAAAAAAACAAAGACAAAAATTTCTTTAATCTTCTCAGCTGCAACTCATGATCACATTAGAATGTGATCTTTGGAATACCCAAATTAACTTTCAGTTTGCTTTTACTTTCCAACAACTTATTCAAACCATCAGCAGAAGACTGTCCCAGAAGGTGATGATTAAGGTGGAAGAACATATAAAAGGAGAAACATTTGGCCTATGAAGTAATTAAGTAATTGTAATATGTAAGTAAAAGCAAATGATCACAGAGAAGAAGCAGAAATGAAGACAGGAGCTGTAATAAGAAAGGCAGAACTTAAAAAGCAAACCAGAGGAGACCTAAAAGTAGAAGAAGCATGGCATGAGAGAGGAAACCCACTCCATCTAAAATGATTTTTCAGTCACTGCGATGAGCCTTGGGAATTTTGCTGTCTTTCTCTGGGTTTGTTCAGAAGCATTTCCACTGCTGGCAGCCAGTTTTATACCTGAACTTATAAAGCCACCTGAGAAAGTAGGCTGTTCCTTCCAAAATTCTGATCACAGCATTTCAGAGAGGCAGATGTGAAAAGGAGCCTCTCTTTCCCCTAAATGTCCTCTTATATTTCTTTATCCTCTTATATGCTTCTCTCTGTCTAGCAGGGAAGGTAGAGGTGAGGATGGATGGTTGTATCTGTTGTGACTGTTTTTTGAGCACAAGTTAAGTTGGGGGTTTTTTTGACTGCTACAAGATCCCTGTAACCTTTTAAAAATTCTTGTGTTTTGGAAGGACTTTTGGCAATTCTGATTCTTGGGTCTGAGGGAGACAGGTGAGGAATATCAATGGACTTTTCTCTGCCTCTCCTCTGACAAAGGCATCCACTTTAATTTTTTTTTGTCACCCATGGCTTTATTTGAGATTCTACCAAAAATCCTACTGATTTTGGTATCTATTGGGGGAGGCCAGCTTAAATCTGTGTTCATGATGATTTTCAGTGTATGAATGTGGCACCATAGTGGTTTAAAATTCCTAAATATTCTACTGGAAACGATGCCAAACTCCACAACCACGGAAGTATATACAGTGCTATCTCCAGTTTCTGAAAACCTACCTCTCTGTTACAGACATGTTTTTTGATTCAGGCAATAACTAGATGAACTTTCCAATTCTGATATTACCTTTAAAACCCCAAGACTGTGGTAGTATTAGTTATGTAACCTCAGTTTATTTAGCAACATGATGGAGCTAGGTAAAAAATACAGCTTCAAGCACTGCAAAAAGCACCCTCTTCTCCCTCTTTTAGGACATTTTGAGTGACAGTATTCCATTTGTTCATCAACTGTCCACATCTCCTCTTAACCCAAAAAATGTTCCATGGACCATAAATTTCCTGTGAAGGAGCTGCAATTGGTCAAGTTTTGAACAGCACACATTTTATGGTGTTAAATGATACAGGAAAAGATAAAGAGAAGGCCCTACTCTGAAGTACAGGTCTCATTATTGTGGGGAATTTTCATTATTTCCAAAAAGCAGCAGCAGCTGAAGACACCCTCCTAAGAATAATCCTTTGTGGCAGAGCTGGTTGGAGGTACCCCAGTGCTCTCTCACTGCTTCTTCTCCCACTTCCCTGCCAGGCAAAACCATTTAAGTTATGGCCAGGCTGGCAGAAGTCCCTTCAAAGTGCCTTTCCTAAAGTGACAAGACTGCACCCGCTCTGGATCGAGGATCAATGTCCTCTGAAAATAGTGCCTGTGGTTTTGGTCTGTATTTTGTAAGTTGTTCATGACTATGGCCTGCTTGTCACTGAGCATCTGTTATTTTGGTTAGTGCATAATAAATTCCAGAAATAGAAATCTGTGCCCTCAGTAGGGGAGAGTAAGTTTATAACATATAAACAATGAAAACGGAGGAGAAAGCGATTGGCACAGAACTTCATTCAAAAAACATACAAAATGTGACACAGCAGCATGACAGAATCAGTCTGTGTTGGAAATACCATTGAATTGTGTGGAAATCAGAATGCGCTTTCTTTGAGCCCCATAAAGCTTCTTTTAAGCTCTGACTGAAAATTCACAAGGAAGGTTTTTTCCAGAAGTACCCAGTGTAGGTCCAACTATCCTTCCACTGACATTAAGAAGAATTACATCAGTATTAGGCAAAAACTGTAAAAATTCATAGTTCATGCTGCAGAGAAAATAGTATTCCTCAAATTCTTTCCTTTGTGGCTTGTTTTTCCTCTTCATTTATAATCTACTGCCAGTGTCTGGAAGAAAGCCAAGGAATTTGGCAGGATCTGGTAACTAAATCATGTTTTAAGATATATCAGGCCATTTGCTTTCTATCACTTTGCTCTTCTTTTAACTGTATTTTTTGGCCTGAAATTTTCCATTGTGTAGTCCCAAACCACAGGTGATTCTTTTGTTTGTTTGTTTTCTTTTTTTTTTTTCTTGCTAAA
>VYXF01007247.1:268383-301218 GCA_013397295.1 Polioptila caerulea
TTTTCTTGCTAAAGGAAGTATGTTGAAATTATTTTAAGCAGCAGAAGTAGGAATGCATTATATTTTTCCTTCTAAAAATGAAGTAAACAAAACCAACTCAACAATTAAGTCTTTGAAAAACAGCCTTTGGAACAATGTGATCAACAGGTGGTTTGTGCACTATTTTTAAAGACATAAAAAAGAGATCTAAATTGTTAAATATTGAAGATGGTAAATTTTAGCTACTTATTACATGTGTTTTGGCAATAGATGTCAAGGTAGGTACTGATTTTTTTTATTTGCTACAAGGATCTTAAGACGAGCTGGGCATTGTGTATGGATAACACAGAGTCTCCTGTCCTTAGAGACCATGATGCTGCAGGAACTGGGCATGAGCATGTATCCAAAGCTGACTTAGCTGGATGCTGGGAAGTAAAAACACAGGAAGCAAGTTTGCCATCTTGGAACATCTCACATGGGCAAGGAATGAGCGCTCCCTCCATCTTCTTTTTAATGAAGCCTTCCTAGGCTGCAGTTTCGGCAGCACCGGGCGGTGTTAATTAAAAATGTACTCATGTGTTGGGTTTTTTACCCTTTTTACCTCCTGCACTATATGCATAATTGCAATAACTCAACAACTTCTTCATCTCTGCTGACATTACTACCAGGTGATTCACAACAGTGCTGTGAATTGATGGGTACAATTCTAAAGATGAGAAATTTAAGTTAGATCAGAAAATTTAAAAATTCTTTACTGTAAGGGTGGTGAGATAGGCAACAGACTGCTCCAGGAGGTTGCCAGTCCTGGTGCGTGTCCCAATCCTGGAAGTGTTCAAGGCCAGGCTGGATAAGGTTTTGAACCTTAGGTTCAAAAACCTTAAGGTTTTTGTTCTGGTGGGAGGTGGCCCTGCCCATGGCAGGGGCTTGGGACTAGAGAATCTGTCAGGTCCCTTAATGATCCCATGATTCTGTGAGTCCTTGGTGGACATGGCTCAGCTAGTTGTCCCTGTCTACTCTCAGGCAGGACAAGCAGTAGCCACTTCCTAGCTCTTAGCTTAAAACTAGCCCAGTTTTAAGTTTTTTCTCTTTTTTTCATCCACTTGTATTCAAAAACCTATTGGGTCTGTTTTGTTTTGTTTTTAAAAATCAAGCTACGTTATGAATTATATACACATTTAAAAAAATTTTTTTTTTTAATTTATTTTATTTTATTTTATTACTTTTGCATACAGGCAGGTCACAGCAAATACATGTTTTTAATTGCTTTTTGAATAGGAATATAGAAAATTCTGTAGAAAATGCCTGCAGCAATACTTTTTTATGATTAATATGTATTTATTAATATATGTTTGTGACACACAAAATCTTGACTTCATTCCATCTATGCCAACTTTTGTTTTATATCATTGGGAAGTCAGTCTTGTTAGATTTTTCTTGGTGGCATGCTTTATTTCCTGTATCAAATCCACCATACTTGTGTGTAAAATTTGTCCAAAACTGCTCCTTTCCAAAGCATGCCTGTTAGAAAAAAACTCAGAAAGGGTGATGAGCAAAAGCAATGCATGACAGTGTTCAGTCATTGGGGGTGAACTCGGAAAGGGAAAACACTACAGCAGTTTTTTTGACCTGGCCAAACTGAAACATCAGAAACTTTGGATGAATATTCGACTCTTATCTACATTGTGCTACATGTGTACAGTTGCACATCCAACAGATTTCCAGGTGAAGGAAGTTGTTCTTAAGACAGTCCAGTTATGAACTGATGGCAAGAACTTCCAACTTCAGACACTGGCATGGCCGAACACCTTAATTTCAGTTTAAATATTTGAAAAGGTAACAATTTTATTGGGATTTAGTTACAGAAACATGATAGACCGAGACATTGCATCTGTCTTTTTGGGTTTATTCAGCTTATTACCACAGCATTAAGTCCTAAAAGTTTCAATCTACCTCTGGGTATAGACATCTCAAGGTGTCATCTAATTTCTTTGTACCTTTGAGCAAATCACTTAAAACATGTAATTTCTTACTGCTAAAATATTTTTAGTATTTCTATTTATTCTATAAATGAATGTGTTCCTTTTTAGCTACAAGTACTTTAACTAGGCAATATCCATCTAGAAGGGTTTTTTGTTTGTTTTTTAACTTTGCAGATCTGTTTACCTGTGCTCTGTTTTTTACATCTGGTTGGATGCATTTGTAGGTGATCATTGGCATATCTAAAGTCAGGAAGTGAGAGTTTGAAGTGCTAATGAAGGTGCAGATCACAATTAAAAGTAAAATGCTGTATTCTTGTTGTATTGGAAGCAGGGTCCCTCATCTCAGTTCTTAACACAGATTTAAGAGCCTAGTCTTAGAATCTTTTTTAAAAAACCCAAGCAACCAAAACTGGATTTCGCAGAGCTGTCATATTATCAACAGTATTATTCTTAAATATTTGTTGTTACTCTTGTATTCTAAGTGAGACTTCTGCTAAGGTTTGTATGTTCTCCTTTGTTCTTTCCCTCCTTCATGTGTTTCGAACACTTTTGTGTCTCTCAGTTAAATCTGAAAGGGAAAATTCTCAATGAATATCATGTTTTATGAAAATCTGTGAGAGTATGGAGGAAAAAACCCACAACTGGTGCCAATTTAGAGGAAGAGGCAGGCAGAACATAGCTGTTATACATTCTGTTTGGCAGTGGCTCAGTGGCCAAACAAAATGTGCGCAGTCCCAGACTCATCACAGTACAGTTTCTCCTGCCAGGTGATAGTGTAATAAGCAATGTGGAGAGATATGGCCATTTGCAGTGAGAAGAAAGAATGTAGAGTTACAGAGCAAAGAGCAGAAATCTGTAAGAAAACAGGTTTCATTCAATCTGGTGCTTACAGGACACCTTGGGTTTGCTGTTGCAGAAGAATAAAGGACCAAATGCCAGAAGATCTTAAAAGGATGTAAATTGATTACTATAGGCAAACAAGAACATCTTGTTTGCCTTTTTTTTCCCTTTTTTTTTTTTTCTTCTATTTACAGAGCATTTTATAGTGCATGGAAAAATCACATGCTATTTCAGTCTTCACAAACTGCACTGAACACATGAGACTCCTACTAATCTTTCATATGAGATGGCCAACTGCAGTTAAATTCTGTATAAACAGTAAAATAGGGATGCTGAGGTATGAAATATGGTAATAAACTTTAAATTGCAGGAAACTTACTTTTTCCAAGCGTGAATTTAGCCAGAACTTGGTTCTTTACTTGGCTCTGTTGAAGTCAGCATAGATGCAGCGAGGATAAAAAACTTGATTTTAAAGCAGTGCAGTTTTTCTATTTGTTTATATTTTAAATGCCTAAATAGCCCATCTTACCTTGGGAAAATTGCAAATAGATTTTGTAAACTTAGGATTAATCTTTTCTAAAGATGAGGATGTTATTACTGAAAATATTAATGCTTGCCTATTATTGTTACTGAAATAATATTTTTAAAGAGCATTTTATTTCTTGGCCAAACAAGGTTCATCAATGGAAATTAATTTCTACTGCCTTTTATGATGCTACTGATTACATAGATTTGGTTTTCTAAGATGCTGTATCTTGTGTAAGATAATTTTCCTTCTCCTAATGTCATTCAAGATAAAGAAAAATGCCAACTCATTTTCTTTACCATGCTTTTTGTTTTACAAGCTGAATGAACATCAATGCCAGACAAGGATCATCAGCAATCACTAAAACTAGTGATTTATCAGAGAAAAATAGAAACATTTCACATTTGAGGAACAGTTGTCTTTTATGGACTATTTTAGAAAGGTACTACTTCTAAATATTCATTTTTTAAGAAATTGAGATGTTACCAATAGCAGCAGGAAATCTTAATGATTTGGGTCACTGCAAGCAGAAGTCCATTCAGCAACAGCTTTTGGATTGAATTTGCAGCTGAATTTAAAAGGTTGCTAGCAGTTAGGATGCACTCTGTCCTTTGAAATGCTGGATAATGGATTTAGCCACAGTGACCATTCTCCGATATCTGCCATGTGTACAAGTTCAGTGCTCAGCATACCAGTCTTTTCCCCTCTTCTGTGCTTTCAGAGTTTGAGCATCTTCCATTCCTGCACCTGGCAAATCAGAGCATAAAGTCTTCTGTGGTAAATGAAGGTCTTTCTGTTGCTCCTTTTTTGGGTATTTCTGAACAATCTTTTTGGTGGATAAACCCTGACAATTCTCTGAAGGACAAGATTCTGTGTACATGCAATAGCCAATTATTGCTTTCAAGCAAGGACTTCTTTTCCCTTTCAGGGCTCTCCAATTCCATGTTCTCTCAGTAACCAGGGCCAGACCAGTAGTGTGCTTTTCCTCTTAGTAGCATGTTGTGATGTTAGGACTTCCTGCAAAATCATGTGTTTCATATGTTTTTTATATTTTAATCACGTTTTTAAAGTGCTTCCAGATGTAAGCACATATTTGGTTACAGCTTGCTGCACGTGCTCTCCACCAATAAACTGGAAACGCCTGCATCCAACAGCCTTGGAATCCATGTGTGACTTTGTGTGTGACTTCCAAAAGCTTTGATTTGGGATGTTGGAAGTCGGTATATTCAGGCTGCAGGTTTTCTCAGAGGTGTTCAGCCACAGTTAGTGCAATACTTACAGTAGCTTAGTAAGGTGAAAAGTCCCATTGCAAGAGAAAATGCTTTCTCTTTCTTCTCCCTCCTCCATGAATCAGACATCTAGTCATGCTTCAGCTGGCTCTTGCCAAAGCTAGATGAAGCACCCAGTCAACCAGAGAGGCTGGTTATGTGCTTAGGACTCCCATGCATCTGTGCAAGGTACACTGATACACACAGGCTGAGATTAATGTGTTCTGGGCTTAGGAAATTCTCATCCAAGTGCACTGTGTGTGCCAATACAACAGGTATAAATATCCTTTTTCCCTCTTCATGTCTGTTCATGGCATCCCGTGTCCAGAGGCCCTTGCTCTTTTCCCACCAGGCAGTTCTGCTGGGCACAAGGAATGCCCCTAAGGGAAGCAGGCCACAGGAAAAGGATAAGGTGACTTTCCCACATAATGCAGTAAGTGACAGAAAGTGGATTTGAGGTAGGTGAATACCTAAAAGGCTCAGTCCTACTTGTGCTTCACACATATTTCCTTTCCAAGCAGGAATCATTAGCACAATAAAACACCAGCAATTCCCTTTTTGCTAATTCCAGTTTTGTGGTAGCTCAAGAAGACGTGTATGGAAAGGTGAAAAATATAAATCAGCTCTATGTAACATCCCTTGAGTATGAGTGATGAGACAGAGATGAAACTGCTTATTTTATCGTGTAGAATCCCTCTTGAAAACCTCCTGGGGTGTGGGAGAAGAGGCCTCTGAGTGTCCTGAAAAAGAAGAGAGCATTGAGATTGGTACCTAACAGGATTTGTGGAAGAGGCTTTGAGATAGAACTTCATGTGGCAAAAAATCAAGGACTTGGAAGCTTTCACAAAGATAAAACTGGAATATTTTGTAAAGACTCAGTGAGGGAAGGCTGAGGAAAGGAATCTTAACTTGAGATTATATATATATATAATTTTTTTAAAATTTTTTTTTCAAAGTCAAAAATAAATTGGGATAATCTGATTGATGCTGAACTCTTCTCAGGTCACGCTGTGCAGGGGCATTTGTTGGTAGCTTGAGGGAAATCTTGAAAAAGAACCCCAAGGTTTGTGTAAGAGATGCACAGAAATGCCCATAATTTATCTGAATAACTTAAATTGTGGTAGGTGAACTCAGTCTTGGCTTCAGTCTGCTTGAGTTTTAAAAAAAGAAGAATTTATTTGGTTCACTTGGGACATCTCAAATGTTGATAAACTGGAAAGAACTGTGCCAGTACTTCTGTCATATGGTGACAGAGAAAAACATGCACAACAGAAATGTACTGTGCAATGAATCAAGTAACACAGTTTCTATTCAGATCACGGCCCTGCGGGTAGATTATATAGAGAGTAATTTTAGCTCTCTTAGAAATGTGTCGCTAGAATTTTTCTATAAAGAGTAGAAATAACAGAAGCCTGGTAATTAAACATGCTGAATTAAAAAAAAAATTGGAGCGAAAATATTTATTGCAATAAGATTGAAACACTTAAAATCTTTTCAGCTAGAGTCTCACATTAGCCTTTGTGCACCAGTGGCATTTAAATTAAAACCAGTGCATTTCCCTAAATAGAAAAGTTGGTTTTGATGAAGGCAGAATTTGTGATTAAAACAGGCTCCATTTGAAATCCCTGATTGCATCTATAAAGCAACTCCTTTGAACAGTATCCTGCTGTAATACTGTTGATGACAATAAAGCTAAATATAAGTAGAGAGAGTATCTGCAAATGTGTGCTTCCAGTTATGTATTTATATATGTAACTGAAGCACTTGGGAAATTTGATGTATATAATTCAAATGCAGGCTTGATATTAAGACCCCTTTCCCCCAGACTTGGTCTTGTAACAAGGAAAGAACCATTGATTGTTTGAAACTTCATCCTTTTTAAAGGTAAATCATGGTAATATAACAAACATAAACTAGAAGTCTGAATCATCCCTGATGTTGTCTTCTTGTCTACACAATACTCTATGTTTTCAGAGAAACCTATGAAGTCCCTCTGTATGTACTTTTATTCAGTTGTACTTGATGGCAAGACCTATAAAAGATATTGGTTTTGGATTTTTTTTCATTATTCTTCTTTTTCCTGTTGTACCTACAACCATATCTTATTGTGTATCCATATAGAGCATGAATTTTAGCCCAGTGTAGATATCTTTGATAAAAATACATAGACTATATATATCCTATATATATATGAATAAAAGCAAGAGAACATCTCAAAAAGATCCTCTCAAAATCCATCTGGTTTCTTTGGTCCTTGCTAGTTGAAAGTAGCTGAACACATGCTAAATGGAGCAGAAATGAGAGAGCAGAAAATGGCAATTGTCAATGTAATCAATACGTAGACCACAGTGTAAATATCTCTTGATGTTTGTAGTGTCTGGGATAATGGGGAAGGGTTTAGTTCTGCTTCTGGTTTGCAATATTTTAGCAATGCTTGTAGCCATAAACCTGCCCTAAAATAGCAATTAAAGAGGGTTTATGAGTGCTTTGTGTTACTGGAGTGATGCAACAGATCAACACATGTCAATGAAAGCAGCCTGCTGTTTTGCCATTTTTGAAATAACAAACCTGAATAACATAAAGTGATCTGAGTGCTGTGTCTAAAAGCAACATGTTGGATGGTCCTCTCTCTCCCTGTAAATTAAGAAGTTATTTAAGTTAACTAATTGATTATAGACTGTTTGGCCCACAGCGTCCATTTGAATAATCTAGCAGCTGGAGCCTGTAGATGCTGGAGACTCAGGATGAGAAGAGAACAGCTGGGAAAGGCCTCGGGTGGCAAGGAAAGGAGGCAGCAGCTGGAGAGTATAAACAGGGACCTGACAGGGAAGTTTTAGATGAGGAGAATATATGCAGCTGGGTTTGTGAAGCTTTACCTTGGTGGAAGCTGCTTCTAACACAGAGTTTTTCTTCAAGAACTGTTGTTTGGTCACTCTGAAAGCTTCTCATCCACCCCTTTTCCACATCTTTATATATGAGTCTCAACTGTGCAGTGTATGTCAAGTTTGATATGCTATAATGTATGCTATTCTTTACCATTCCATTAATTTAAAACACAAGGAGGAAAAAGTTATTTTTAATATTCAACTCACCAATATGAAAATCACATCATATTAAGAAGCCAGCATTCCCATGAACTGTACTTTTGAACCGTGACTTCTCATTAGGCTTTTAAGACTGTTTTAGAAAGTCGATTGAATTGCATAAGCCTAAGTATATGATATCACACATAAATATAATTTTGTGTACTGGATGCTTGTAGATTAAAAAGAAAAAGCAGAAAAGTGATATCATTCAGGTTAGCACTGTGTGTGTAATCTAAATGGATTCTTGTTTGAAGTGCGATTTGCAGAATTCAAAATCCAATCTTGATTTAAAAGGGCAGAGGGCAGAGGACATGTCATCCTTGGGAAGGTGTTCCAGTGGTGAAGTACTGCTGTAGTACAAAGATACCCTGCATATACATACATACATATATATATGCACAATCCTATATGTATTATCTATATATCTATATCTATATCTATATCTATATCTATATCTATATCTATATCTATATCTATATCATCTATATCTATATCTATATCATCTATATCTATATCTGTCTACATCTATCTATAGATAGATATAGATATGATCATATATCTATATCTATATCTATATCTATATCTATATCATCTATATCTATATCTCTATAATCTGAACTTGACTGCTGGGGCTTGTTTGTAGTGTTGTCTTCTACCTGTAAAAACCTCCTGTCAAAATTGATATAGAAAGTGATCCACTCAGACATGATTTTTGAGGATAAATGGAACTGTGTTAGAGAGTTTCTTCTGGTCCTTTATTTATGAGGCTCTTTAGTGAGTTTCTTGAATTGTGCACATCAGACATTGATACAGCCTTTCAACACCAGATGCTTGAGTGCCAAGTATAGAGGTAATCCAAGCTCTTCAGTCCTTTTCAGGCTTCTTCCAAAGAGGCCTCTGGGGATGCATTTTTTCCCCTCAGCCCTGACAGTGCATCGGGAGCTCATGTTTGGTGGAGTTGTGTCCACTCTTAGTGCCAAGCCTTTTTAAAAAATGTTGCCTGCAGCATAAACTCTCTCAGTCTGCCAAGAGAACCCTGTTTAATTTGTAGATATATAAATTGGTTATCAGAGTGAAGGGGCATACCCAGGGGCTCATAGAGTCTGGGAGGAGCAATCAGACTCTTAAATATCATATTGTGTCCTTGCCAATGGTAATTTACTTGTTTCTTCCTCGGTACTTTGTGTGTGACTGAATATTTGCATTTTTCTGCTTCATGTTCCAAGGCTGTACATCCTCTTTCTTTTAGATTTTATCAGGTTTCATCTGGTGAACAGAGTATACTTGAGGGATTGCATTGTCATAATACTTCTTCTCTAATCATGTTTATTATTATTACTATAAAATGTTATCTCTGGTGTTAATTATTTCCTGTAGTTGTGTGATTAATAAAATATTCATCTCAAGTACATTATGAAATGCCTTCCATCTTGTTCAACTTAAGATTAAATTTCCTTCATTGCTGCCGAGCCCTGTTCAGGGTGGTACTCCTTCTCTGCTATCTCTGGAGAGCTGATATCATGCTGGTTTGGAATATTCATTAGCAGCCCAACCCTTTTTCCAGAGATAACTCTGAATATGCCTATTTCAAATGTTTCTGCTTTTAAAAAAAGTACGTCAAGGAATGAATTATTTCAAGAAAAAGGGACTTGAACCTGAAATCTAATTTCTGGGTGAGTAAGAGAGAGCCCCTGTCTTCTTGAAATGGATCAAAGTTACCAGCATGACACTCTTGCACCAGGGGCAGAAGGTATAGTTTCCCTTTCCAGGTGCAAGAAAACTATTCCCTGGTGCTTAGTAGAGAAAGACTATTTTACTTTTAGGATTAATCTGTGTTTAAGACCTTCTATTTGAAAGGAGCAAGTGTTTTATTGGGGAAAAAAAAAAAATAAAAACAAAACAAAATAACCTAATTTCTCAAGATACTAAATTATATGTTAAAGTAGAAATATATCCAAAGAAGAGCCAAACTTACTTGATGTCAGTAGGTATTCCTAGGAATTTTTGAACTGTTGTTTGCCTTTCTTGAAATGAAGATGGCCTCTTCTATTATTTTTATGTGTAATTTTCTCTTGAAATCCTCACAAAAGCAGTTGTCTGGTGTGAGTTAGAGGGGCTGCAGCTGTGCTGGTCCTACCAAGTGGCCAAGCAGTGAGTGTGGCCAGCAGGGAGCTGTGCCAGCGTGACAGGCAGCAGTGTGGCACCTGATGTTGGCAGTGACTCCCTGGTCCTGGCCACCTGGCACCCATGACGAGCTTTAGGTCTCTGGCTGCTGGAGGGGCAGAATTGTTGCACTTGGCAGCAGCAGGGTTGAAACTTCACCAGGACTACTGGCTTGTGCCATGAAGGAGTTGTGGGCGTGGAGAGGGAGGGGGAGCTGCTGTGTTGAGGGGAAGCAGGAAAGTCTCCAGGTATGTGAGTCTAATGGGCCACCTTAGAATGATAAAATATGCAGAGTTGGAAGGGATCCATGAGGACCATTGAGTTGAACTCCTGGCCCTGCACAGGACACCGTGAGAATCACAACCTTTGCCTGAGAGCATTGTCTAAATGTTTCTTGAGCTCTGTCAGGTTTGGTGCTGTGACTGCTGCCCTGGGGAGCCTGTTCCAGCGCCCAGCCACCCTCTAGGGCAAGGACATTTTCCTGATACCCAACCTAAAACTCCCCTGACATGATTTCCTGCCATTTCCTTGAGTCCCATCCCTGGTCACAAGAGTGATCAGTGCCTGCCCCTCTGCATCTCCCCATGAGGGTGATGAAGACTGCCCTGGAGCAGTGTGACACAGGTACTCATCACCCAGAGCTTGCATCGTCCCCTCTGGGTCCTGCCAGTGGTGGCTGATGGGGACAGCAGAGAGGTGGCAGTGCTGTCTTGAAGCTCAGGCACGTTCCCTGCTGGGTCTGGAGGAGCCCCCTGGGGCCAGCCCCAGCAGGGGCCACCACAGCCGGTGCTGTGTTCCCTCAGGGGGTTCCAGGCAGCAGCAGCGCTGAGGCATCCTCAGCCCTGTGACTGCCATCAGGCCTGCGGTGCTGTGGGCCAGCCCAAAAATGCCTTCAGCAGCCTCAGAGGTAGCCAAAGGTGGCCCCAGCATGTGCTGGCTTTGCTTGGCCACAGTGCAGGGAGCAGGACTGGGACAGTCTCCCTCTTCTCCATGCAGTGCAAGGGCTAAACCTCCATATCTTCCTGCTCTGACCTGGACCATTCTCAGGGAGGGAACACAAGGATCAGCACAAGGTATTTTAGAAAGAGCAAGACCAGCAGGCTCCTGTAAAATATCTGTAACTGGGCTGGCGGGTGTGAAGTGATTTCTTGTAGCAGTTCTTGAGCTGAAAAGCAGATGGTATCTATGTGCTATGGTGTGAGTGCAGTATAAGCACTCAGAGGATTAAAATGATGACTCAGTGGAGCAAAGCAGGTCAGGGAGAGGAACAATTGAAAGAGATGGCATTAGTTAATACAAAGCTGTTGGCTTTTTGAGCCATGCACAAATGTATTTTGCATGGCTGAGAAGCAGTAAGTTTTCAAGGTTGTAAATCTGCTCTCCAGACTATATGTTAAATTAAATAAAATAAACCCTTAATATTTAATTATTTTTAATATATATTTTAGCTTTATGTTTTGCTTTTAATCTACCAGGTAGAGTTCCTATGAAATTAGAATAGCAATCCTTGTCTGGGTAAATAGTAAGATTGGCTTATTCTTAAATGATTGATTACTTTTAAATGACTGTGAAAGCTCTTTTTAAATAGGTCAATGTAAGTGACAAGTAAGCAAAGCTACTCCTTTTCCTCTCTTTGTTGGAGGTATCTTTAAAATTTTCAGCATACACTCATGCTGTGGAACTTAAGATAACACACCTCTAACACATTTCCTAAATGATACTCTGTAGATGTGAATGCAATAGAGATAATACATGTAAGTGAAATTTGATGAGTTTTCGAGTTTTTCCTTGAGATACAGTGAGGGATTGTAACTTCTGTGAAGCTCTAAAGCTGAAGTGTTTTCTGCTTCAGAAAGTAAGGTTTTGTAGCTGTTGGGTTATTTGATTTAGATTTTTGGTTTGTTTCACTTTGGCTTTAAGGAAGAAATTGAATGATAATTATAGGATCTCTGATTCAGAGACAAGGGAGAAAAATACAATATTTTAACAGTTACTTTGTGTTTTCTCTTTTTACTAACCTGCTTTTTGAAAATTTCTGTGGCTAAAACAGGGAAGACATGAACCAGTTTTGACACAGAATTCTGCAATTGTTCATGAAGAGACTGAGTTTTGTTTTAGTGCAATGTAAATTACTAAGCATGGACAGCACAGTTTAATGATAAACATTCAAGAGTTTGCTAAGCATACTCATAGGCTGAGTTGGCTGCACATTGGAAAGGCAGAATTTGAGATAACCCTAGGAATTAGAAAGGTAGCTGGAAGGAGGCATCAGCAGAAAATGCAGAGCATACCAAGGGCTCAGGTAAAGGTTTTACTTTTTAAAACTCATCATTGTTCCTCCTTATAGTTTACCATAGAATTATAAGTAGTCCTATTACAAGGTCCTAACTCTGCAGAACAGACTGACTTAATTTATGACACCAAGGTCTAATAGAAGAGTGGAGCATATCTACTCACACAATCTGAAGTTTCTGCATCATTTCATTATGTACCGTCCACATTTTGTGGCTGGGCTGTGCTACCATGGAATAATTTCCACCACTTGAAGAAACTTGTGTAGTAATCTGTCCTCACATCTAAGAATAACACAAAGTTACTGTTTTAAAACCAAGGAAAAGTACTTTATAGAACAGATCTGTTTTCTGAGCCTATGTGTGTTTGACTTGTCCTAACACCAACAAAGTAGAGGAGACAGGCACACCCATAGACATGCTATGAAAGCAAATTTTACTTTGCTGGTGTACCATAAAAGTTTGATAACTTTGGAGAACTGCATGAAAAATCTAATGGAATAGAAAATATACATGAACTGTCAATAATCAGAAATGTGAGGGGAGCTAAAAAATGCGGACAAAAATCACTGCAGTTGACTGACCTCCCTGTAGAATCAGAAACCTTGTTCCTATGACATGAATTTCTTTTCTTTTCTTTTCTTTCCTTTTCTTCTCTTTCCTTTTCTTTTCTTTCCTTTTCTTCTCTTTCCTTTTCTTTTCTTTCCTTTTCTTCTCTTTCCTTTTCTTTTCTTTCCTTTTCTTCTCTTTCCTTTTCTTTTCTTTCCTTTTCTTCTCTTTCCTTTTCTTTTCTTTCCTTTTCTTCTCTTTCCTTTTCTTTTCTTTCCTTTTCTTCTCTTTCCTTTTCTTTTCTTTCCTTTTCTTCTCTTTCCTTTTCTTTTCTTTCCTTTTCTTCTCTTTCCTTTTCTTTTCTTTCCTTTTCTTCTCTTTCCTTTTCTTTTCTTTCCTTTTCTTCTCTTTCCTTTTCTTTTCTTTCCTTTTCTTCTCTTTCCTTTTCTTTTCTTTCCTTTTCTTCTCTTTCCTTTTCTTTTCTTTCCTTTTCTTCTCTTTCCTTTTCTTTTCTTTCCTTTTCTTCTCTTTCCTTTTCTTTTCTTTCCTTTTCTTCTCTTTCCTTTTCTTTTCTTTCCTTTTCTTCTCTTTCCTTTTCTTTTCTTTCCTTTTCTTCTCTTTCCTTTTCTTTTCTTTCCTTTTCTTCTCTTTCCTTTTCTTTTCTTTCCTTTTCTTCTCTTTCCTTTTCTTTTCTTTCCTTTTCTTCTCTTTCCTTTTCTTTTCTTTCCTTTTCTTCTCTTTCCTTTTCTTTTCTTTCCTTTTCTTCTCTTTCCTTTTCTTTTCTTTCCTTTTCTTCTCTTTCCTTTTCTTTTCTTTCCTTTTCTTCTCTTTCCTTTTCTTTTCTTTCCTTTTCTTTCCTTTTCCTTTCCTTTCCTTTCCTTCCCTTCCCTTCCCTTCCCTTCTCTTTCTCTTTCTCTTTCTCTTTTCTTTTCTATGAACCCTGGTCTCCTGATAGGTCTCTCTCTCGTCCCTGAACATCCTGTTTTGTGGGCAGCACAGGTACATTTCTTCAGAACTGCCTCTGGTCATTGGTGGCTCTCCTCCAGAGCAACACCTGCTGGTCCCTGGGTCACCTGGTGTCTTTCCAGAAGACAAGGGACCATGACAGAGGGAATTTGTGCAGCTCGTTACTTCTGCTGTGGGGAAATGCTTACAAAGGGTATGGATTGGTTCTCAACCCAAAAGTCAGAGAGGGTTTTATGAGGACACAAAACAATAAAGTGGCTGCAACTCGTGTGGGCCTCCCAGAGACAGCTGAGGGCTGACATCTTTGGCCTTGCATATTGCCAAAGAGCTGTTGGCTGCAGGATGAGGATTAAGAAGAATGGATAAATATTTGGGGAGTACAGAAGTGGAATGAGTCTCCTTTACTGTGTAACTTGTTTAAAGGACACAGTCTGGCAGCCAGAACTCTGTGTGGGTCAGCCAGGTGCCCTGTGGGGAGTCCAGAACACCTTCATGCAGTGAGCTGTTCCTGCCTGGCTGAAATCAGATGTTCAGCCATGTTCCAGATGTTTGGAATACAGATACATTCACTAATGACTTATGTATAGTTAAGGCTGTAATTCTGGCTATCAGAAAAGAAACACTTTCAAAAATGTGTTTGCAAAAAGCTAGGAAACCACTGGATATTAATTTCAAAAACCTCACTTCAGTTTCATTTACACAGCTGATGGCCTCAGGATTTTTGTTCATATTTTTGTGGCTGAGGTTTCAGTGGACTGTGCCAGAAACATAATGGTTGCCCACACCAAGAAGTACCAATGGATCCCAGTGATGGGTCAGCCCAAATTACCCTTGAGTAAACTTTAATAAATTCCATTTGTTTAAACCTCTTACGGTTGCTTCATACATCTGAAACCAAACTAAAAATTTGGCAGTACACTTGCACCACATCTTTATGGGAACAGCTGCACTATGCTAAAAGCTTATCAGGATCCTAAAGTTTTAAATGCAGCTCTTCAGAATAAATCATAGTTAAAACGAGACGTGTTAGTTTGCTTATATTAGCAAATATTAGAGTGCAATAGAAGAAAATCTGAAAAACAAAATGTTTTTGTGCTGAGGATCTGATGCCACATGTGGGGACACTTTTGAGGTTTTTAATTTAGGTTCAATCTAGTTCTATGTATTGAATGTTCATTTATGATCAGAAAGCATATTTTTCATTATCTACCAGCCTCACCCTTTTTTATTTTGCTCTTTAAAAAAAAAAGAAATTAATATGTGAGTTTCTTCTCTGTCAGCAGGTGCATATGATGTTCTGGTATAAGTTAGGGTTACATGCCTGATGTGTACTAGGTTAGCAAAATGAAATGCAAATTAAACTTATGTTGATTCAAGAGGGTTTCAAAATGAGATCCTACTTTACAAATATCACACATTTTGGTGAGGTTTCACTACATATTTTACTGAAATTAATGTTTTAGGGCCATGGAGATTGCAATCTGAAACAGGTTGCAGGCCATCTGTTCAATATGTTTTCTGTGATGGCAGCCAGTTCCAGGTGCTTAGGAGCTTAAAAGTCCCTATATTGGATGGCTGTGGAATAAAATAGCTCCAGGGCAATGTCTTTGCCATCCATAGCAGGTTCTCTGTTTGTTCTATTACCTTGAGCAAAATATTTTGAAAACATCTTACTTTGAAAACAAATATGGTTTACTTCATGCAAATCAAGACATTGGCAATTCAAGGGACATCTTTGTGTCCAAGCTTTAGGTACAGATGACTTAGAAACTTCATCACAATTATCTTTAAATGGTTTAGAATGTGCTCTACAGAAATAAGCTGCAATTTATAAGTTTCCTGAAATTGATTGTATTTTTTTTACTTGTGAAAGAAGTTTCTATTCATTTATATATTCTTTTTTTTTCTTTTTGTAAGTAGACATGTCCTTCACTAAGTTATTTGAACTATTGGGTCCAAATCAGCTCTGGAACTTAAAAACCCATATTGTAGCTCCCCAAATAATTTCTCATTTGTAAATATTAATAAAATAAAGATTTGTGCTCTATTCCTGAATAGAATTTTTGTAGTTTCTTGAAGTCCTTTCTGCAGTCCAGTAGATATCTTGAATCTCTTGGATTATGCTTTCCAAAGCTGCAACTAGGGCATTTGAAAATGATATTTGAATAATTGGAGGGGAAAACACCCAACTTACACATGTCCAGTGGAATGGGCTTTCAAGCAATTGCAGTGCTAAATTTTTTCTTTTTTTTCTTCAATATAGATGCTATTCCACAGTGCACTGAGACTCCGTATTTAAATATTATTTGTGTATCTTCTTTTGCCACGGGCAACATTTCTTTCTCCTGTTCACTTCAGCATGCATTTATGAACAAGCACATTTCATTAGACTTCTCTTTGACATTTGTCTTTTCTTGTTTTTTTGGTTTTTTTAAATTGGAAATACAGTAACTTGTCTCTAAAACCCCTGCAGAAGACCTGATTTTGCTCCATCTGTTCCTCCCAGACTGATAGGGGAGAGCAGGATGGCTAGCAGGGATCACTTATAAAACCCGAGTTGGCTCTCACAAAACACAGTGCCCAAGACAGCAGTGAAACTTTCCAGCTGGAGAACAGGGGTGGCATTCTTTCTTTTCTTCTCCTTCCTCTGCTTCATGCAAGTATTGGACAGAATTCACTGGACAGCTGGCTTAGCTGTCAATGGAGAAGAGCAGTGGAAAACCAAAGCAGCTGGTTGTTAGGACCACCCCCACCCTTTTTTTTTTTTGTGAAAATGGGGCTGAACTCATCCCTTTTGTATTTTAGTGTGAGTATGGTGTATAAACTATTAGTGTGAAACTGGAAGTTGTGTGTATGGCAGGCTGCCTACATCTCTGCCCATCTTCCTTTTCCTATTCTCCAAGATCAACATGAGAATGACCTGGCAAAATCCTGTTCTACCTAGACATTGAAATTTTTTATTCTGTTCAAGCCCAGTTGACATTTGCATCTTCACTAAAACACTCTGCAGCTCTTCTAGCTGGGCCTTTTTTTCCTTTATCTGTACTTGCCACTCTTCTCCCATTAAGTACCCTCACACTCTCTCAAAACTGTTTTAAACTTTTGCTGGCTCAGAAAAATTACTTCAGAGGTTCTCATTTTGATAATATAAACAAAGTTGTCTGAAGAAAGGCAAAGCCTGTAAAAAGGAGCAAGCACTGCCAGGAGTTGTGCTAGTTCCAATACTGAAAACCAACACCAAAATGAAATTATTTTTCACTTTGCTTTGGGAGGGGATGGTAGAATAAGTCTTTACAGTGTGATTACTTAAGCAAAATGTGCAGGAAGAATAATAAATTAATTCAGTTGAATAAATAAACCAAAAAGCTCCACCTTCTTATCAAGTGACTCTTTGGAGGACTGATACTTGGAAATTCAAAACAGTGGATTTTTAATCATGTGTCTCTTACTAAACGTGTGTATTTTGAATTCTCTAAAGCAATAATATAGAAGTGAGGTTTTAATAGCTTGCTTTGGAACCTTTGCTGGGGATTTCTTGCAGTGGATCTTGATTTCTTTCTAATATATCCAGGAATGGTAGGGAGGCAGAAGAGAGAGACACAAGCAATGACAGGAGCATCGCTCCTGTCCCTTCCACACAGTTTTAGCCTGTTTCTCCTTGGGAGCAGACAGCTGATCCCTGCCCACCACATGCACTGTCTGGTGCTGAGCTGATGACCCTTACTGCCTCTACACGCTCCCTCTTGAGGACATCACACTCCTTAAGGGCAGCGTTGAATTGGAAACAACTTTATGGACTTGCTTTTGTTATGCGAATTAACTACGGAATTACTGGCCTTTTTACTGTGTTTATGGACTTGCCTGTTTCTTACACAAGCCAGATTAATTAGCTGTGTCAGTTCCAGTGCTTGCAGAAAGATTTGCATGGTTGATCTTTGCTGATATTTCCTCTCCACAGTCTCCATTATAAGTAGTGTTAGTGCTCTGCAAGGACATGGGTTGAGATCATGCTGTGATAATTTCTCAAGGATTCTGGCACTGGGGTGTGTGTGTGTTGGGGTGTGTGCATTCCTTGTCCTTGTAGCTAGTCATTATCTATAAGAATTAAAGCTACATCAGAAGAATTAAAACTATAACAGAAATTATAGTTATTTTTGATTAATTCTCCTTCAATTCATTTGACTTCAGTTATTGGTTGTACATACCTTTCTATTAAGGGGGGATAACATCTGCTGAGCACCACAAGTAAAATACTGATTTAAGAAAGACAGAGAATACTTTGAACTCTTAACTGTTACAGTTATTGCTTTAATTATACAGTACTGAGAGTCTCAATTACTGCTTAAAATCTCTTATAGATTACTTGAAATATACCTCCAGATTAAAAATAAAACCAAACAGAAACATTAGGTTTGTACAATGATTTGCATCCAAACTATAAATATTTTTCTTACTTTTGCTTTTTATTCTTTAGCATTTTGGATGCCCCAAGTTCCAGCCTTCCTGTTATGCATGTCCCAAAGCAGAGGTTAGGTTTTGAAGGTGTATAAGGGAAGACAATGATATTGTAGCTTCTTTTGGAGTCTGATCCCTCTGTATTCTGCAACTCATTAACTTAGACTATTTTGTGGATAAAAGAAATGTTCTGATATGTTATAAAAAGACTGTAGGCCAATTTATTTCTCTTGTAACTAAAGAGATTTTACAATCAGAATCTGCAGTGAAGACAACTTTAATCATTATTTCAAGTGATAATGGAAGTATTGTTCTGCTCAGTGTAAAGTGGTAAGTTAGGGAATTTTTCCATATTAAACCAGATGGCACCTTAAACAACATGGACTTTTAAAGCAATTTTTTTTTTTGCACTGAAGAGAAAGGTCAGGAAAAAAGCAACAGTCAAAACTGCTCTTAACTTTGGTGTAGTACATCTCACCTACTTAAATCTGTGAGTTTACAAAAAGAAATATGAGGAGTGTGTTGAGTAAGTAGATACGGGATAGTTTAACATTCAAATTAATTGTTCACTAGTAGCCTTAGAACTCTGTGTGCTAGAAGAAGCAAGTGCAAAGGAGTATTATCAGTGCCTTCCTTCTCAAAAACGGGGACATTGAAACAGTGTGGGAATGCCTCATTCCTAAATATTGTCAGGGTGGGTTCAGCCCTGGCACTTGAAGGTAACTGTGAACACAACATTTGACGTGGGACTTGACGTTTTAATGCTGCCAGGTTACCCTTTATGAGTGCAATAGTGTTGAAAATTCAGAAGGTGTCAATTCCAGCCTCGTTTAAATAGCCTCTCACCGACATGTTCAGCTAGATCTCAAACAAGAAACCACACAAAAGTAACAGATCTGCAGTCAAACTTAGTAAAAAAACACATGCTTTTCTAACTGCCTTTTATTGCCTTCTTTTTCTAGGTCTTTAGGGATTTCACACTGCATACCTGGAAAAACAAATCCCCATTTAAAGATTAAGTCTACAGCTTCAGTGGTAAAGTGTAGCTGTATCAATTACTGTGTGATTATTACTCAATTAGTGTGAAGCTGATGACTTGGATGTAGGGAGTGTAGTTCTGGTTGCTTTGCTTGGAACTCTTGTGCTTTAAGCCAACATATACCCAAAAGAACAATTTGTTTAAAATCACGTAAAGCAGGGTTTTAACACTTCCATGCTTATAACTATGAGCTTGTTGCCAAAGGAGATGTAGAAACTTATCAGCTCTCATTAATCTCACTGCTATCCTTGCACCTTGTATTTGGACTTTCTGTTGTATGCATTTCTGCTTTTTGTGTGTTTAATGTTTTAACATATTCTGCATATGCTTCCTTAGGACTTTTCTTTTGTCCTGTCCGGGTTTGCAATGACTTTGCCTTCAGGCTGGCAAGTGTTGTCTCTGAATGGCATCTAGCCTTTTCCATTCTAAAATCTTACTTTCAACCTATTTCTGGAAAACTGGGAAGTTTTTAAGTTAAAAATGATCCATCTTTGCTCCTGTGTTTCCCTTTCTACCAGAAGGATTCAGAAATTTAGAGGAAGCCTATCTTTCTGCTAATATTCTGGCAGCCTGTTCCAAAGTATATTTTGCCTTTCTTTTGATGCAACAGGGCAGAAGGGAAGGTGCCTTCTATAGTCCTACAAAAATTTCTCAGATCTGCCCAGGTATCAAGTGTTCAGAGTAACTGAACTTGTAAAAACTGAAGCAGAGAGCTCTGGACTTCTGCATCTGAAGAGCCTGTGTTCTTTCCACATTATAAAACCAGCTTAGGACTGAGCAGAATATTTGCTGCTTCAATCAGGACCTGCTTTGGGCAAATTTGAATTTTGGCACAGAAGTCCCAAACCAAAAGCAGATTGACTGTACCTTTCCTGGGCTCTCAGTGATGAGCTTCTGGGTTTGGCTAGAGTGCAAACTAGACACAGAAGGAGGTTAATTTGGTTGCTATGATTTGAGAGAGAATTATACATGGAAAGCAGCCCCAGAACTGCAGTTCTGTCTAAGGAGCTGACAAGTACAAGAGTATGTAAATTAAGGCTGACCTTAGAAAGAGAAATTTGTATTTATTAAAGTTACTCTGAACTAAAAATCTGATTTTTTTTTTCCTCAGCATTAATTGCAATTATTTATAGCACACAATTCATTGTAATTATTTATAGCACTCACTGACTGTATGCTTTCAGTTCAGAGTGGTGATAATTACAACATTGGTATAGAATAGCAGAGCTTCAATAAACTGAAGCTTGAACAACTGCCAAGTAGTAATATCTGTGAAGAGTACAGATAATTCCTCATTGTTTCAGATCCATTTCAAATTTACTGAAGGAAAAGTAGTCCTTGGATTTCCAAGGGGGTCTGCTGTGGTACTTCATAAAAGTGCTCCAGACTTTTAATTTCACATTTCACTCAGTCTGGGAGGGCCTCAGTTGGTCTCTTTTAGGTTTCAATGTGTTTCTGAATACTTCAGAGATGCTGGCATTTTTCATATTCCCTTTTATGGCCTGAGCATACCATGGTGAACTCTGACACTGACTCTCTGATCTCTCCAGTGTAACCAGCCCACCAGTGAGGGCAAAACTGAGGAAACAAGGTTCAAAACCTTCAGCTATTTCTTTAACTTATGTCTGAGTGAAAAAAAGAGCAAAAGATAGAAGAGAAAGGATAACAGAGCTAAGGAATGGCAAAATAAGTTGCTTAAGTGATTACCACTGTTTTATTCACATCACTTACTGCATGAATTAGCAGTACAAGTAAGGGTCCATTTAGAAGCTTAGGGTGAAAAGGATTAAAAGAGAAAATTTCATGCAAGTGTCCTAAAAATATTATTAAACATCCACAGAGTGCAGATGCCTTCAGTTGATTTTTAAGAATAAAATATCTGACCTTCTCCTTTGGGTGCTTGTGTATGAATCTTCTGGCTAGCCAATTTATCTTGAATCTTGTTTCAGGACAAGCTGTCCCTTTCAAAGAGGCCTCTTAGATATTAAAGATAGTCTGAAACATGCAATTTCCTAAAGAAGCAGCCTGGGAATACAAACCCAGTATAAAGCAAACAAGAAAGGCTGGAAATTAATCTTTTGGAAGAAAAGCCCAATAGGAAAGAATGAAGATGCTCATCTTAACTCCCAAGTAAAAGATGTGCAGGATGATGCCTGCAAGGGATTCCTAGGCAGAGGAAAGCACATGGATGACATTTGGAATTTATTTCTCTCAAACAAAAAATGTAACCTAAAACTCATGCCCTGAAGAAAATTAACTCCTATAGCTCATAGGAACTCTCTAAACACTAGCCAGTGAATTAAACCACTGATTTAGAGGTTTCTCGGGTAGCTAAAAAATATATGAAGTCTTCAGGGCAGCAAAATCTTTTCTAATAAATTTGTATGTCATCAAGCACAGTGCCAAGGAGTGCTGCTTCCATTTCTACCAGTAAGAGTGTACTATGAAAACTTCTTTGGATAACTGTAGTTTAATTTCCTTTTAAGGTCATTTCTACCAAAAGTGTTTTGTTATACAGCTGGTTAGTTTTTAAATTTTTTTATGTCAGTTTGGCCATTAAATTTTTTTTGGAAAACCAAAGTAACATTTCCTATAGCATCTAGAATCCAATGTAAAGGGGCACAACACTTCTGTCCACCTGGCATCTAGAGAATGAAGTATTGGTAAACAGTTAAAAATCCCTTTTGTATGGGGATTGTTCAATGCCAACATTTATCTTGGGAAAGAACCTGGAACAGACAAGTGGTCTTTAAGAGGATTTAAAGAATGGTGATGTTCAAGGAAAAGTAGGAAAGCATGTGGTTCTATTTCAGACCTATTTGCTCCAATATTTTCCCCTGTGAATAAATAGCATAGCACTCAGAGGAGTTTGTTCTCATCTCTGTTATCAGTCCCACTGGACCTGAGTGGAATCAGCTGAGGTATCTATGGAGGCAGTGATCCCAGGTCTGGTCTGAGGGGAGGAGGTCTCAGCATCAACATGCCAGAGGTAGATGCTGATTTGAGATCTAACTCCTGCAGTTGCAAGGCACATCTGTGCTGCAGAATTGGTTAAAGTGCAAAGGAAACTTCACTGCCAGTTTCTTGTCCATTCTGCACAGTGCTGTGCAGGCTTCCTGGCATTCCTGTGGGAGAAGAGGAGCTCCCCTTATATTGACAGAAAGAGAGGACAGAGTTTGAGCTGTGCCTGGGGATGTTCAGGTTGGACATTAAGAAGATTTTATTCATAGAAAGGGTTATTAGACACTGGAATGGACTTCCCAGGGAGGTGCTAGAGTCACTCCCCCTGGAGGTATTTAAGGAAAGGCTGGATGTGGCACTGAGGGACATGATCTGATTGACATGGTGGTGTTTGGTCACAGGTTGGACTCAATGATCTCAGAAGCTTTTCCAGCCTAATTGTTTGTGTGATTTATGGTTGTCCCAAGGCTAGAGTGAGACAGACTGCTCGCATTGACATTGTGCTTATAGACAGAGTCATGGCCAGGCAGTAGCTGGGCTGATTTCAAATATCTGCCAAGCATATCCTCTCACCTTTGGGATTCTGCCATCAGTGAGGGTGTCCAGCAGAGGGTTGTACTTGAGGGGCTTGCTGTAATTACTCAGCAAATGTTAGATGGATATTGCAAAAACCAACTTCATGTTCTGCCCCTCCCCAAGCCCCCACCCAACACATGCTTGATAAATATTTTCAGGATTCTTCTCTGGCATTAATAACTTTTTGTTTATTTGGTTTGGTTTAGTTTGCTTGGTTTTGTTGGTGTAACTTCTCTTAATAATACTGATGTATATGGTAGTACATCCAAGGACCTTCAGCAGGAGTTACATGACACTTGGTTATGTCTGTCTGTGAGGAAAAACCCACTGTGTTGACAGAGTAACAGTGACTTGTGACTTCCAAAGTGAAAATCTTACTGTCATATTTGTGTAGCTTGGTATGTACCTAATAAAACGAATGTAAAGTGTCAGTTATGAAAATCTTCCAAAACAATCTTTGATAACTAAATTAACTTCTTGCTGATAGTTTTACAGAATAACCAGTTTGAAAAAGGAGGAGTTTGTTGTCTTTTACAGCATTCATTCTTTTATTCTTTTAACTTTCATAAGGAGTGAAGTAGCTACAAGCTCCTGTGCTCAGAGAGTTGCCCAAGAAGTGCATATTAATCTTTCTGCAGTCATTGTGTTCCCAGCATTACAGTAAAAAAAAGACTGGAAGGGACCTCCAGAAACATATCTAATTAGATCTGGTTTATCAGAGCTGTGTCCTGAATTCAGAATTGTGTCCTGAAAATTTATCAGAGCTTTGTCTTGAATTCTTCCACTGGATTCCTTTATGAGGAGATTCCACAGTCTGTCTGGACACCCTATATCAGTGTTTGACAACTCTCATGGTAAAACAACATACAAAAAAAAAGAGGTTGTTATATAAAATCAGAATTTCCCATGTTCTGACTTTTGATTGTTATAGTTCCACTGTGAAGCTGCAAGAAGGGTCTGGCCCTGTCTTGTCTGTATCCTCTGGTCAGGCAGATGTAGACAGCAAGATGTTCTCCCCTGAGCCTTCTGTTCTGTGGACTGAAGAGGCCCAGCTCCCTTAGCCTCTCTTTTTTATTTTTTATGGATGATACACATCTGTCTTCACTTTATAGCTTTCTCTGGTGGGTATATACACACTTATCTAACTTCAAATTGATTTTGATTTATTTTCTTTTCCCTCCAGCCTGAATAATTTAATAGAAACAGTGCTGGTAGCAATGCTTATCCCAGTACAACCCAGGATGTCTGCACGTGGCAGAGGCATGTTGCTGGCTCATGATTGGTTTGGCATCCATCAGGTCACAAGGTTCCTTCCTGAAGGGCTCCCTTCACACTGGTCAGGCCTCTGTGAGAAGTGCTGTCTGGGGTTATTCCTCCCCAGGTTCTGGACTTTGTGTTTTCCATTGCTGAACTCCTTGAGGTTCCTGTTGGCCCATTTCTCTGCTTCCCTCTGAAGAGCACAACTCTTCAGCATATCAGCCTCTTCTGCCAGTTTTGCATTATCAGTAAACTCCTCCTGTCTCATCACATATGTCATTGAAGAGAATTAAAAATTATTATCCTTCAGGTTAACTCCAGGGGTAGATCACTGGGGACTGTCCTCCAGATGGACTTTGTGCTGATCACAGTGCTTGGAGATTGGCAGTTCAGCCAGCCTTCAGTGCCCCTCCCTGTCCACTTACCTAGTCCATATTCCATTCCTTTGCCAATGGGGATGTTATGAGAGGCCATGGAAAATCAAGGTGAACATTCACAGCTCATTTCACCATAGATGGCTCTCAGCTTGGTCCAGCATGATTTTCCCTTTTCCTTGGCTTATTGTGTCTATCATGTCATTGTCTGCAATACATCTAGAATGTTTTTCTGGTAAATTTGTCCCAGGGCCTGAGGTGAAGTTGAGCAGAAGGTCCCTGGATCCTTCTTCTGGCCCTATTGAAAGATGGGGCTGATATTTGGTTTTTTTCCAGTCCTCTGGAATGTGTCAAGTCACAACCACCTTTCAAAGATTACTGAGAGTGGCCTTGCAGGGACATCAGCCCACTCCCTCAGCACTCATGGGTAGATCCCATCAGGTCTCAGGGATTTGTTTCTATCTCCTTCAGTTCTGTTAAATGTTCCCTGACCTGATCCCCCTCCACTGAGTCTGACGTCTCTGCTCCAGATTTAAAATATAAACTTGGACCGTTGAAAATATATGCTGTGAAAGATGATTTATGTTAAAACTAAGCATCCCAAACCCCTCCATAACATAAATATGCAACACAGCAAATATGATGGTAGTGGCTTTGATGTAGGAACAATTTTTTTTTTCCAGGAAAATAGATATTTTTTCGTGTTCTGTATGGAACATGCTTGAGCTGCCAGTGGGTGAGAGGCTGCATGTTGTTTGTTAGGAATTTTTCTTTGTTTCCTTCTTTTTCCTACTGAGTTAATAAAGACAAGTTTAACTTAGGATCCATAGTTCCTTAAGAAAAGTTTCCAGCTTTTTCTGATTATTAACAATTAACAATATTTTAGTCATGTGTTATTTAAACAATGGCCAGATATTGAAGTAAGTACTAAGGGCACTTCATTATATCTCAAATATGTTTGAACCACTCACAAATAATCCTACCACATTTTATTTGATAAAAAAAAAAAATCTGTCTTTTGGTCCCAGACTCTGTAGGCAGAAAAATAACCCAGACTGCCTTTGGAAAAGGCTTTATCTCACTCTTTTAGAGTACAAGCATATGCTAAGAAGCATATCCCTGGCATACCAAAGTAGTCTCAAGTTTACAGCTGTCTTTATCTGTCCTGCTACATAAACAAAAGCTGATACACACATAGGTCTCTTCTTGGTCCTTCTGTAAGTGACAGAAGCTTTTAAACTTTATCTTAATTTAGTTTGTGTCCAGTATTCTACACGGTTGTTTGATATTGTCAGCCCAATGCTGACGTTGAAGATGGGTAATTCCTACTTACTCATTATCCTCTTGAATTCTCTTAAATGGATGTGGTTTCACTGTATTTATGAAGAGGATCAATTAAGATAATCTTGGATTAATCCCATTACACTCTTTGGTCTTGTTTATGGCTTACTTTTTCATCAAATTCACACAAACTGAATAGATGTTATTCTGTTTGTGGTACCGTCATTATCATTTATTATAGAATTCCTCCCCTAAAAAAAAGTTTATTTATCCCTCATTGCATTCCACTGTTCACAGATATACAAAACACCAAACAGACACACCAAAGATTTTGATTATGTTACTTCTAAAGTATTGTCTTTCAGGCACTGATCTTACACACAGTAATATGTGTATGGTTACCTTGAAACAATCCTGTAAAATTTGTGGTGCTGTTAAGAAAATTGACTTTAGTTTCACACTGGAGTTTTAGGATGTTCAGGAAGCTAAAAAAAGTGGGGCTTTCACCTGACAGCTCCTAGAGAGCTTATGAAAGGAGTCTATGCAAAGAAAGTGCTTTTACCTATCTCAGTTCAAAACTATTAGCACATCATTTATGGCATCATAAAAAATTCTTCGTGTTGAATGACTGCTTTGATGAGAAAACCTGCTAAGAGCATAGAAGTGAATGGTGTGCACTGTAGTATCAAGTTGATCTGTAATCATAATTTTTTGATGTGTTAATATGTAGGGAAGTAATCTGTCTCATTAAAAAAAAAAAAAAGTGAGACTGATTAATTTTCAGTGGGTCAGTTGCTGTTGCTAATCCAGAGTCTTTGTCAGCTTGAAGGCTTTCTTGTGTGTTGTGTTTTTACACTTTTTCTTAAAAGGCAGGTACAATGATACTGTTAGCGCTTTCTGCTCTCGGTTTTTTTATTTGGAACAATAACGTGATAGACTTAAAATAGCTGCTTTTAGCAAATTCTATTTTCCGCATGTGTATTCATGGGAGACAGATGGCCAGAGAAGGATAGAATGACTTTGATTTATTTGCATTAACAACTTTTTTTTTTTCTTCTGTTTATGGTGCTGTCTTTAGTGTCATCCAATTCATTCATGAAATAAAAACTTTGATAGTCTTGAAAAAAAAATAATTGTGCTCTCTGAAACATGGTACAAATATTATAGAAATGAAGTTTATTGTGTTAAATTTTGTAGCAAAAAAATGCCACTTTGTGCTCTGAGTATTTAACCAAAGGAAGATTTCTCACTACTATGTCCTCTCCACAGGATGAGTTAATCTCCTGTGGTTTATATTTGGATTGCAGGAATGATTCTTGCAACTTTGTGCATATTTCCTAGTGGAGTATCTTTGCTATATTTCTTCTTACTCATATCATGTGGCTATAAATTCTGCATTCTAATTCTACTTGTTTCAGACCAGGTTTTTTTGTCAATATTTCTTAACTAAATTTCATACAGACCCAAGTAATAAGTCTCTGGTTATGAATGGGAGTGTTGTCCTGAGGTATGCAGGGAGGTAACTGCTGAGTGCCTTAGACTTGCAGTAAAACCTCATCTAATAATATTGTTCCTAGCACCTGGCACACAATTCCAGGATTGGGTCCTGCAGGCAGTCAACATGATTAGGAGGGCTGATTCCAGTAAATGAACACACACATAAGGACTAAGATCTCTGCTAGTCATGTACTCCTTGTTTATAATGGTTTGTCTCCCAGATTTTCTTTCCAGTGTTTCGAACTACTACAGCATTGAGAAAGCTATTTGTGTATTGAAACCTTTGTAGTTAAAACAGGTGAACTCCTCAGAGAACTAACACTGCAGAGTCCGCAGAGCGTGGCATTGCTTTTTTTTTGTTTTTTTCTTTTGTTTAAAAGAGAATATTTGAATATTATTATTAAAGCTGTTCTTTTTCTTCACTTTGGTGAGAAGGTCTTGATGTTTTAGTGAGCCTTGAGTTGTGAAAAAGAGGCAAACCCCAAATTGTGCGTTAGTCATTACAGGATTTAAAAACGAAAGTCTAGTGGGGAAGAGCAGCCACGTCTAAGCCCATAGGGGGAAAAAAAACCAAAACCAAACCCCAAAAAACCCAAAATAAAACAAAAAAACCAACCAGCAAAAAAGCCCCCAGCACCCAAACCAATGTTTTCCCCCTCTCCTTCAGCAGACCGAAGCCTCTGCCCGCGGCTGGCCCGCCTGTGTTTGGTGGCTCCGAGCGCGGGATGCCGGAGGTGCCGCCCGCGCCCCCGGGCAGGGCGGTGCTGCTGCCGGAGCTGCGGGCGCTGGGACGGAGCGGAGCGGAGCACAGCGGGCAGGCTCTGCTCTCTCAGCCTTGCCCGGCCCTTCCCGGCCCTTCCCAACTCTTCCCAGCCTTTCCCGGCCCTTCCCGGCCCTTCCCTGCCCGCGTCCCCCGCCGGGTCCCTGCTGGACTCGGGGCAGAGCCCCCGGCCCCTCCGCCCAGCCAGCGGGGCTCAGTTTTCTCCCCTTTCGCTCGTCCCTTTCCTCGGCGCACGGGCGGCTTGGAAATCGGAAATGATCTTAATTAAATGTTTTCTGTGCGGAAACAAGCGGGGCCTTTTTGTGCACGAGGCGAAGGCAGCAGACCTTATCACAAAAGACAAAAGCAAATATTTATCAGGGAACAAAAGATGTCCACGGTTGCTTGCAGCGGGGGAGATTTTTCTCTCTCTCCCAGTGAAGATGTTTAACAGCATAAGATGTTTATCGGGGCTCCTTGTTGAAATTCTTTGTTTCCCTGCAAGATGTACAAATTAAATGTTTTTCTTTCTGTGAAGCACATAATGAAGCCCATGAGTTAAACTGCAGAGAATGCAAACACCTGCTTGTCCCTCTGTTGACTTTGCCTTTCAAGAAGGTCTTTTCTGTTCCCCATGATAATGGTGTGGGGGCTTGGTTTTGTTTGGTTTTTTGTTTATCCTGTGTGGAGATAAATGGTCATCTTGCCTGTCTTCACTTTTTGTCACTTCTGTGCAGCGATTGTCTCTGTTAAAGGAATACCATGGTGTTAAAAGTATTCCGTCCTCAGAATCCGACGTGTCGTCGAGTGAAGAAGCCATTAGATTTTACTGCTTTCCCTGCCTTGGTTTATTTTTGTATGTTCTTTTTTTTCCCTAAATGCTCTGTTTGATGAGCTGCATGTCTTACGACTACATTTTCAGCCATGAATGAAAGGGAGGAAACATTAAATTCCATGTAACCCCTTCCAGCAGTTTTGCTTGCTCCCCTTTACTCTTTCACACATGGAAACACAATATTTCAGATGTACTCGAATGCTGATTGTCCAGTGGTTTCATACAAATATATCCCTAATACAATATGAGTTTTAGGTGGTATTTGAAACGTGCAAGCACTTTTATGAGTATTCATCCCCATCAGCTGGATTATCAGTTAACTACAAAATCTATCATAAAAATTTAAGGTTTTACTATAAACCTCCACTTTCTCCAACTTGTGAACAGACTACTTGTGATTAAGTTTATTCACATGGTAAATGTTCAATCTCATAATAAGCATTGTAAGCTGATGTTGTTGCACAGATTTCTGGTGCCGGACAACATAATTCATAGTGCCTGAAATCAGTATTTGGGTTTTTTGATTGTTCACAGGATTTGGGAATACTTTAAAACACTTTTCCAATTTAGAAAAGAGCTTTACAATGACATAGGCTTTTAATTACAATGCTGTAAAGTAAAAGTACTGCATCATAACAGAAGTACTATAGCCAGACAGAGCTTGTCTGGTGTTTTAATATAGTCTATAAATATTGGGGGCAGGGGGGATGCCTGGTTCTTCATATGACTATACTTGTAGGTAGTCCTATTTGTCTGGGAAAATATATTCAAAGTGGGACCCCTCGGAGCAAGCACTTGTGGAATTTAAACCTTTCTATTTCATATACATCATTACATTTTAAATTAATAAAGTAAAATAGAAATTTGTATTGGGAAACAGATTGAAGTAATGTTTTTGTTTCTTTATTAATGACCATAATATTTTTCTCAAACTTCTCTGAAACTTCACAGAACTGCCAGTTTTAGAAGAACAATTCATGGGTGTGTTTGTAAATTATTTTCTGTTGTACAAACCCTAAAGGTATAAATTTTAATGAAATGAAATTGTTTTACTTCTAATTTGACAGAATAGTTCTTAGAAAATGATGCTCCAGGATTCTTTGTTTTCATGTGTCTATTTCAATTCTTATTACAGAGCTTGCATTCTGTTTTTCTTTTGTTACCAAGTCCAGAGGGCTTTATACTCTTTTCTTAAGATTGTATAGGGACTCAGTAAGTAAGACAATCTCAGGACTTTCTTAAAACAGGTAAAAATATTTTTAAAATTTTTTTCTTCCTCAGTTCAGAGCTTTTCCTTTGCCATTGATATAGCATGTTGTATTATACTTTGCAAAATTTTTTTCTTTTACCAAGGCTTTTTGTATGTCTGATAATACTAGAGTGTGTGTCTGGAAGCTAAAAAATAAATATAATATATAGTATTATGATTTTTTCCATATCATCGAATAAAATTATTATCTAGGATACCTTGGATTGAACTACTGTCAGTTTCTCAGGCTCTTTGGCAAGACACAAGTACTTCAGTAGAGAGAGATTTATTTTTCAGAAACACAGAGTATATTCTGTAGACATATATTCTGTAATGTTTTCCCCTCCATATACTTCTGAATTGCTTTTGCCCACAAGATAAGTTTTCTTCTTAAAAAAAAAGAAAAATAAACTGAGGCTGCTACAACTTTCTCTTCTAACAGCACATGTGTTATTTGAGGATTTTATTGTTTTGAGTTTTATAAATACTGTAGTGAATTATTTTTTCTGCAGAAGCAGGAAAGTAGAAAGAAGGAGAGGAAAAAAGCATAATGCCCAAGTTCACAGAAAAAGCTCATCTTTTAAGATAACTTACCTTCTAGCTTACTTCTATCTGATACCATACCCATAGTATTTTTTTATCTATGTATAAAAGGATTTGTAATGGTTAACATGGTCAACAACTCAGAAATAAGAAAAACCACACTGCTGTGGAAATAAATTCACTCCAACATTAAGAAGTCATTTGTACAATGGTAATGCATTGTTGTTGGTGAAAGCAATGCTGACCATACTTTAGGGAGGTTTGAGGTAAAAAAAAAAAATACAAAAAAAATTATTCTTCAATACAAGTGAAGTATTTAGACATGAAAGGGAAGGATATTAAAATACAAGTATTTTTGGTGCAGTTTTGTACAGATGGGACTGTAATTGGTGACATGGGAATAGTATATATACAAAAATATTTGAAATGCTAATTCATTTTTTGCTTCATTTTTCCAACTGCCAGTTGTAATTATGGATCTCATTTAGCAGATGCTAACAGAGGGAGTAACTTTGTTCCTGGAGTAATCCCACTGAGACATGGAAGTAAAGTTAAGGCTCAGATGCTTCAGCATTGGTGTAGGTACAGTTCTAGGAATTTGTTGAATGCTGCTATTAAAGACTGTCTAGGTTATAAACCATTTACATTTTGAATATATTTAGTTAAACATAAACTAAGTTATGCACTGATATTCTTTATTAAGATTAATGAAAGCCTTTAAATTTAAATTTATCAGTGTTTACAATCCTTAAAATTTCATTAATTGTTGACAGAGGTGAATGAATCTGAAGTACTTTTTAGATCCGCAGTACTCTCATAAAGATGAGAGATGGATGTGTAATGGTTTATGAAACTATTTCAATTAGTTTTATATTATAATCTTTTCCAGTGGGATGTATTATATACAAAGAAGTGTTCTAATAACAGTAATAATATATCTGAATTTCCTCAAGCCTTCTTTTTGAATTTTCAAGAACATCTGAATAGAGCATCTGTTTAAAACAAATTCTGTACAAGCAGGGGTTCAGTTGGCAGAATGAACTGAAATGAAAACTTAAGGCTTTTGTCATTGTCTTTCCTCTGTGAAAATTAAAAAGACAACCTGTTTTATTCTATTTATTTTTAAAATATAAAATCAAATTAATACACAGAATAAATTTTATTGTTTGTTTGTTTGTTGTGTTTTCCCCTCTTATCATTATTTAAATATATATATCATTTATAATTCCATTTTTATTTACTGGAAGAACTGTATTTCTGTTCAGTGGGAATTCCTATATTATTCAATCCAGTTTGGAAATTTAATTTTGAACTTTCAGGTCAAATTAAATGTCTTTGTAATTGTAAAATAAAAAATCAATAATATCCTGAATTACTTCAGTCCCTTGGGACTTTTTAACAAGGGTTTAGTAGGAATGGATACAAAAATGTCCTGTAAAATATTAATAGAAATTACTTTAAATTCTTTGTTGTGCAGCAGGAAATATGTTCCTTTTCTAATTTCTGTCTGTTGAACAATTCTTCAATAATTTGTTACAGTGATATGATTTTGTAAATTCTGGGCCAGAATAATATTTTTTCCTTCACTGTAAGGACAGAAAATCCTTACAGGTCAAAGAAGAAAATCTCCTGAAGGAATGTACTACTCAGCAGAACAAGTCCTCCTCAATTCCTGAAAATGAACTAAGCTTATTATCTTGTAATGTTGTGGGTACTATTATTATTATTATTACTATTACTAATATTATTATTATTATTATTTTCCAAAGTGATTTTAAGGTACTTTAAAGGTCCATGAGAAAACAGAAAGCACATTTTGGAGCAACTTATGGATATTTCAGGATAAAGGAAAGAACAGCCTGAATCTGTGCTTACTTTTTAAACTTAAACTTGGACAAATGTGTATTTGCATTTCTTCAGATGCCTTTTTTCTTCTTGCTTTGAAAGGACTGTAATTGAGTAGGGATTTGTTTTGATAAGAACTAATAGAAGTGTAATTTTAAAAGGGTGAGTAGAGATTACAAAAGATTGTGTTGTTTCAGGTTTTCTAAGTTACCCAGTCATTATTTTTTCATGTTTTTGCTCTCCTTATTCCAGTGTGAAAAATGAGGGTGTGAGCGATGCAGTACTTAGAAGGTTAAGGTGAATTTTCAGGCTGAATGCAAAAGCAATAAAAAGTATGACTGGAAACTTCATATTGCTTCACATTAATGTTCAGGGCCAGAATATAACTATAGGAAGGATAACAGAGTGGGAAGTAATTTGCTGTCTGGGCTGACATGGTTTATTTGGAAGATACAACATACTATCTTTTTAGGCACTAATAAGGATTAAGTAAAAAAAAAAAAAAAATCAAAAAAA